>CM041550.1:615000-720000 GCA_023238725.1 Scortum barcoo
CCACCTGCACCACTGAGCTGTTGATATTTAATAGAATATTTGATGTTATTATTTCATACACATTAGAGTGGTGGTGGAAGTACTCAGATACTTAAGTGCAGAAAAAAAGTACTCTGTTACAAGAAAAAGTCCTGCATGGAAAATGACACTTCAGTTAAAGTATATTCAGTAAAGTGGAGTTAAAGTCCATAAAGTAAAGGTCCTGTGTCAGTAAAGTGGAGTTAAAGTCCATAAAGTAAAGTCCTGTGTCAGTAAAGTGTCCCCTGTGTCTGTTGTTCTGTTGTCTGTTCTCTCATTAGATGATTCTTCCTCCTCATTAATGTAAAAGCAGGATTTTACTGTTGGAGTTGGTTGAGGTGGATCATTTTCAACTAGTTTGTATTTTGGGACTGCAGCTAATGATTCTTTTCATTCTGGATCAATCTGCTGATTCTTTTCTCCATTGATCCATTGATTGATTGTTTGCTTTGTAAAAAGAGTGAAAATAGTGAGAAATGCCGTCACAATGACCCAGAGCCCAAAGTGACTCCTTCACAATGCTCAAACCTTCCAAATTATTCACACACATTACAATCATTCACATTATTCAGAGGAGAAGAAGAAAACCTGAAACATTTAAAGATCAAATGATTTGACATCGACTAATCGTTTCAGGTGGAGTTTTAGTAAGTAAACCTTTTAAAGCTGACAGATCATCCTGTTGTGGATAAATCTCCTCAGTGGATGGATTTGTTCAATTATTGATGAGTACTGATGGAGATGTAGTGATGATATTGCCATGGGTACTCAGGTCACCCCCCTCCTGAGGTGGTGTGGCTCCATGACGGGCAGGAGGTGACAGAGTCTGAAGACTTCCACCTCCTCAGAGACCAGAACCACCTCACCCTGCTGATCCAGGAGGTTTTCCCCGAAGACACCGGGACCTACAGCTGCCAGGCCTGGAACCAGTACGGAGAGGACCAGACCGAGTGCCAGCTGACCGTGGAGGGTAACACATATACACACACACACACACACAGGTTCTCATGGTTCATCCTGAGAGGAGCAGATAAAAATACAGAAACCGCTTTGTTGACATCTCTCAGGTTTCACTGTAGTTTTGGTCGTTTTCATGGTTGTTTGTTTGTGGCAGAGCCGCAGGACGGCATCCAGCCCTGGTTCATCACCAAACCCAAAGCAGTGAGTGCCGTCGTGGGTCAGCATGTCCTCCTGTCCTGTGCCATCGCTGGAGACCCGTTCCCTCAGTACACCTGGACCACGGCCCACCTGAGCCGACCTCTGACCTCCGGAGGAGACTTTGAGCTGCTGCAGAAAGAGGACGTCATCTCTCTGCTGATCAGGTCAAACACGTACACTTTGCCACATTTCTACACGTGTAGATCCTGAACCAACAACTACAACCTTGCTCTTTGTTTTCCTCTCGTTCCTCACCAGGAGAGTTAAAGAGCATCACGCCGGAGACTACCTGATCACCCTGAGGTGAGCAAACTATATATAGATGTATGTGTATATGCGCTACCAGTCAAAAGATTGGACACACCTTCTCATTTAATGGTTTTTTCTTATTTTTATTATTTTATTATTATTATTATTCTACATTGTAGATTAATACTGAAGACACCAAAACTATGAGAGAACACATGTGGAATTATATAGTAAAAAAATATGTTTTATATTTTAGATTCTCCAAAGTAGCCACCTTTTGATTTGATGACAGCTTTGCACACTCTTGGCTTTCTGTCAGTCAGCTTCATTGAGGTGGTCACCTGGAAAGGTTTTCAATTAACAGGTGTACCTTTCCAAGGGTTCATTTGTGGAATTTCTTGCCTTCTTAATGTGTTTGAGACTGTCAAATCAAAAGATGGCTACTCTGAAAAATCTAAAATATAAAACATATTCTGGTTTGTTTAACACTTTTTTCTTTACTACATAATTCCATGTGTTTTCTTTTATAGTTTTGATGTCTTCAGTATTAATCTACAATGTTAAAAAATAATAACACAAAAAAAAAGAAAACCATTGAATGAGAAGGTGTGTCCAAACTTTTGACTGGTAGTGTACGTCTTTGTTAACATATAGAAGAAGCAGATGTTTTATGGACAGCAACATGCTAAAATAATCCTCTATGATCGACAGTATGCAAATGAAGTGAGGATTAAACTCAAAAAGAGGAAACAGCATTTATTAGGTAAAGGTTCAAACTGAACCATAAGACATGAAGTACCTATGAATCTTCTAAATAAGGTCATACAGAGGGAGTGGGAGGCCATATACCTAAACGTGGTTATATTTATTCTACATTATGCAGTTGGTGCATGCAGGACACATTTTGATTACATGAGAAGAATATTAGAGGCAGCACTGAAAAATATACTCAAATACAAGGACAGCATGAAAGACGAAGATGGCGACTAAAAACTGAACATCTTAAAGAGAAACAGCCAGAAGGAAACTACACAGGCTGCATCATTAATCTTTATTCTTTTTCTGATTTCTGTTGTCGAGGCCTCCCCAGCGGTACTGGGATTTGGAAAGTACCATTCATAGTTCTAGGGGGGGAACTAATCACGTTTTCAATAATGCAGCCGAATTAATGTTATTTCAGTTATGATTTAATTCTTCCTTTTTAAAGGTGATATGACAGTACAATGTAGGACAGTAGGGTTTGAGTCAAGGCACTGCAGAGGAGAATGTGGCTGCTTCTTTTGGGGTAAAAGGACACAGAGAACCACGACGGGTATGACGGGTACTGAACAAGCTTAACATGTGCCAAAGATTCACTTTAATGGGTTAAAGATTATAATTTACAGGAATATATCAGAACATCTTTTACTCGTAGCTTCAGGGTACGAGCAGCATTTATAGTTCCTTCCTACCTTAAAGTTTACTGCAGTGATAGTTATTAGTGCCTGCTGGTATTTAGTATTTCTGTAACTTCAGAGTATTTGTGGATCTGTGGAGGACGTGTCAGGATGTGAATTTGTAGAAACGTTCAAGAACAAAAGGTTAAAAACACTTTGTTGAAGTGCTGCTGAGCACGGCACTGATCCTGAACTTGTCTGTGTGTCAGGAACAACGTTGGGGAGTGCAGCACTGTGGCCTGTCTCTCTGTCACCAACGGAGAGACAGACAGGACGAGAGGACGACGAGCAGCTGATGACAGCAGGTCTGTTTCTGTTTTTATTTATTCTGTAAGTGCCACGGCTGTTCGTCTGTCCACTCTTATCAGTGTCTTTGGTATCTTGGATGAATCTTACTTATTGGTTTCCAGTAAGTTAGTAAAGCCTGAAAATATTCAGTGGTTTGTAAACAGGAAAAGCTTGTACTGAAATAAGATCATCATTATTGAAGACAAAGAAGACACACAACCCGTCCGTTTATCTCCTCGTCTTCCTCGTCTTCGTCTCCATCCTGCAGCGTGTTCATCCATCTCTTCATCCTAAACTGTTTATTTAGCTTCTCTCTGTCTGTCCCACATCCACAGATTCCCCAAAGCTTCTCTAATCCGTCCACATCGACCAAACCAATCAGAGCGTTTCCTCTCCCAGCTGGACACACTTGTTTACATCTGTGTGTGTGTGTGTGTGTGTGTGCAGTGAAAAAAATTATGTTGGAAAAGTTTTCTACTCCAAAAATGTTCTTCAACTTTTAACCCAACAGAAGCGATGATGGAAACGAGAACTCCCAGTTGAATAAAGTCACTGGGAGGACTGGGAGCTGAGGAGGAGTGTGTCCTCACTTCACTTGTGTTTACATCAGTGTGTGTGTGTGTGTGTGTGTGTGTTCGTTCAGGCCAGTCTTGGTGTATGCCCATATAAGGGCAGTCGAGTCACTTGTGATGTAACGTGAACATTTTGAGTCGAGGCCCCCCCCACATGTGCCCCCACCCCCAGCTGTAGGGGGAGGAGCCTGTTATACGGGGGGCTTTAACCCGGCTCTGTTTATTCTCTCGCCCCTCTCTCTCTCTTTCACTCCATCTGTCTCTGTGCTCGTTCATCCAGGCCTGCAGCAGGAGGAAGAGGAGGAGGAGGATCAGCTGGTGGGACCGCGGCGCTGAGAGGAGGTGCCAGAGGAGGAGGAGGAGGCGTGGAGCAGAGAAGCAGCAGCACTGTTGGTGTCAGTCGGCAGTGGCAGGAGGCCAACCAGGAGCAGAAGGTGAACCACCAACTCCTGCACCTGCACAAGAAAGAGAAGAAGGAGGAGAGTGACCAGGACTGTCCGGCTGCCGCCGCTCCCCGAGGCCTCCTCAAACGCTGCGTGGACACCAGGGAGCGCGGCGAAGAGGA
Organism: Scortum barcoo; assembly: GCA_023238725.1. Classification (NCBI taxonomy): domain Eukaryota; kingdom Metazoa; phylum Chordata; class Actinopteri; order Centrarchiformes; family Terapontidae; genus Scortum; species Scortum barcoo. Next base: position 619,287 of record CM041550.1, read on the forward strand.
GCTGCGACAGAGGGAGGCGCAGCAGCTCGACTTCCGCTCCCTTTTGGGACGTCGAGCTTTCAACGCCAGAAACAACCAGGAAGAGGAACTGAGGGAGGCCGGCCCCGCTGCTGCTGAACACCGCCACCAGATGGATTTTAAGACCAATCTCAAGGGCGTCAAAGGAAAGGCGGAGGAGGACCGCAAGACGAACTCTCCGCAGCAGGTCGACTTCCGCTCCGTGTTGGGCAAGAAGGGCGCCGCTGGCAACAGCAAACCTACAGAGGTGCCTGCAAAGAACGCCGCTGACTTCCGCTCCGTCCTCGCCAACAAGAAGAAGCCGGCGGGGCCCGAGAAGAATGGAGAGGACGGGAAGACGGCAGTGAACAACTGCATGGATGGAGGTATTAATGAGAAGAAGAGCAGCGGAGGAGGAGGAGGGAAGGCGCTGGAGTTTGTGGAGAAGCTGAGCGATGTGACGGTGCTGGATGGGCAGCGGCTCCGGCTGCAGTGTCGCCTCGCCGCCTCTGACCCCGCGGACGCCGCCATCACCTGGACGCTGGACGGGAAGGTCATCAAATCATCCAAGTTCATCGTCCTTGCTAACGAAGGTCAGAGGTCACACATAGAAACAGCCAACACATTCAGTTTGTGTGTAAAGAGAAGTGAAATAAAGTTGTGTTGAAGGAGGCGCAGGAGGAGGTGAAACATTTAGAAGCAACTGTTGATGCAGCACAGAGGATTCAGACTCTATTAATAGAACGCAGATGTGAAACAATAGAAAGAGAGAGACAGGATGTGATGCGTGACAGCGCTGTCAGACTATTATTGGTATTTCATACATGGACAGATCGCTTTACATAGCACACACACACACACACAGACTAGTCTGACCACACTTGTGAGGACCAGCACTGATTGATTCATTAAAGGGACTCGCAGCAAAGATCGGCTTCATGTCTCTTTATTAGCTGGTTCATTATTGGTCCGGCAAATGTCAGAAAAAATAAAAAATGTCCACACAGACATTCAAGTGACACTTGACTGTAATTCCCCTTTATTAATAAAGAATAATCAGGTTATCAGCATTAATCAACACATTTAATAATCACTGATTACATATTTTAATACTGATTATAGAAGATAAATTGTGTTTTGGAAGCATTGCTTAGTCAAAACAAAACATTTGAAGGCATTTCTCTCTGTTTTCTGACAATTTTAGACCAAATGATTGATTGCTTCATAAAGAGAAATGAATCAATAATTTAAATGATTTTTTTAAAATTAACTAGGTAAAAGTTAACTAAGTTTACTAAAAAAAAAGACAAATAATAAAATAGACATTGACAACTTGTTAATTAAATGATGAGCAATCAGCAAATCGTTTCTGCTGCACTGAACAGTTTCACGATTGGTCCTCCTCCGCCAGTGTTAGCATGATGTCATGATGATGTCACAGTGATGTCATCACAGCTGTCAAATATTCAGTCTGGTGTGAATAAAGGACGTGGGACCCTGGTGCATCTTGAGGGATATAGGATTCGGTGTTTTAGGATGTCTCCAGACTGAGGTAGATGATCAGTTGTCAATAATCAACAATCAATAATGAAAAATGGAAAACAAGTAAAATATGACAGAAACAACATCTGCATCAGAAACTCTGCAGAGCTTAAATGACGCAGAATAGTCAGAGTTTTTCTAGTTTTCTGTAGCAGTATAGTAGTAACAGTAGTATAGTAGTAGTAATAGTAGTACTTCTAGTAGTAGTAGTGTAGTTGTAATTTTGTTCACTTGAGGCTTGATTACACACTAGGATAAATGAGCAGTGAGTCTGAACATCTCATTTTCATTCTGTTTGTGTTCATTAATTCAGATTGTTAATCTGCAACTGTTTACTATGCTTGATTAATCAATAATAATAATAATTGAACAACAGTTACACTTTGTGTTTATCATGTTGTTGCTGTCAGGCTAAATGTCCTCACAAAGATGGAAACACACACTTATGTGCTAACACAGTGAAGACCTGTTGTGTGTGTGTATGTGTGTGTGTGTGTGTGTAATCCCCTCCTGTTATTTCAGTCTACAGACCCTGATCCATTACTCTGTGTGTGTGTGTGTGTGTTCATCCTGCATAGTGAGGGCTCCTGTCATATGTTAAAGGTCAGAGGTCACTGAGACGTCCTCAGACAGGTGGAGCTCCACTGTGATGTTCAGATAAACACGCTTCATATCTTCCGTGTGTGTGTGGGGGTACTGTAACATCAAGACCAACCACACATCTATACACACATTATCACACATTAACACACACACATGTTTCTAGATGCAGCAGATAAAATGAGACCTGTCATTAAAAACATGCTGCATGAACTCGACATCATCGCCACGTTTCCCCTCTGAATCATATCAGACTCTGATCAATACTCTGATCAATACTCTGATCAGTGCTGCTCTGAGGGTGTTTTCTGGATTAATTGATGAGTGACTCACAGAGAAGAAGAATCAGATTCATGTTGAGACAGGCTAACAGTTTCCCCTTGTTTCCAGTCTTTATGCTAAGCTAAGCTAACAGAGAGAGAGAGCAGATTTCACTAAATGTTTATCTGACATTACATAACATGTCTGTAACTCCTGAAGAGGCTTTGTGATGTCTCCACGTTTGAAATAAATAAATATCACAGTGAGATCAAAACAGAAACATCAGAGAGAACAAGAACACTACTGCTACACACCTACAATACACACACTGTTACACCATGTCACACACACACACTGTTACTGTCACACACACACACACACACTGTCACACACACACACACACACCTGTTACACACACACTGTCACACACACACACACTGTTACTGTCACACACACACACACACTGTCACACTGTCACACACACACACTGTACACACACACACACACACACACACACACACACACACACACACTGTTACTCACACACTGTCACACACACACACTGTTACACACACACACACTGTTACACACACACACACTGTCCACTGTCACACACACACACTGTTACTGTCTGTCACACACACACTGTTACTGTCACACACACACACACTGTTACACACACTGTACACACACACACACTGTTACTGTACACACACACACACTGTCTACATTACACACACACACATGTTACACACACACACACACACATGTTACTGTCACACACACACACTGTTACTGTCACACACACACACTGTTACTGTCACACACACACACACACACACACACACACTGTTACTGTCACACACACACACACACACACACACACACTGTTACTGTCACACACACACACACACACTGTTACTGTCACACACACACTGTTACTGTCACTACACACATTACTGTCACACACACAGTTACTGTCACACACACACATATGTACACACACTGTTACACACACACACTATTACTGTCACACACACACACACACACACACTGTTACTGTCACACACACACACACACACCTGTCACACACACACTGTTACACACACACTGTTACACACTGTTACACACACACACACACACACACTGTCACACACACACACACTATTGTTACACACACACACACACACACACACACACACACACTGTACACACACACACACACACACACACTGTTACTGTCACACACACACACTGTTACTGTCACACACTACTATCACACACACACACACACTGTCACACACACACACACACACACACACACACACACTGTTACACACACACTGTTACTGTCACACACACACACACTGTTACTGTTACTGTCACACACACACACACACCTGTTACTGTCACACACACACACACACTGTTACACACACACACACTGTTATTCACACACACACCTGTTACTGTCACACACACACACACACACACTTCACACACACGTTACCGTGTCACACACACACACACACTGTTACTGTCACACACACACACTGTTACTGTCACACACACACACTGTCACACACATACTGTCACACACACACACACACACTGTTACTGTCACACACACACACTGTCACCACTGTCACACACACACACTGTTACACACACACATGTCACACACACACACACACACACACACACCTGTTACTGTCACACACACACACTGTTACTGTCACACACACACACACTGTTACCACACACACTGTTACTGTCACACACACACTGTACACACACACTGTCTTACACACTGTGCTACTCTCTAGCCACACACACACACACTGTTACTGTCACACACACACACACACACACACACTGTTACTCACTGTTACACACACACACACTGTCGTCACACACACACTGTTACTGTCACACACACACACTGTCACACACACACACACACACTGTTACTGTCACACACACACACTGTTACTGTGCACACACACACACTGTCACACACACACACACACACACACTGTTACACACACACACACTGTCCCACACACACACACACACACACACTGTTACTGTCACACACACACACACTGTTACCTGTCACACACACACTGTCTACACACACACACAGTTACCGTCACACACACACACACACACTGTTACTGTTACACTGTCACACACACACACACTGTTACCGTCACACACACGCTGTCACACACACACACTGTTACCGTCACACACACACACACACACACACACACACTGTCACACACACACACACACACACACTGTTACTGTCACACACACACACACACTGTCACACACACACATACTGTCACACACACACACACATTACTGTACACACACACTGTTACTGTCACACACACACACACACTGTTACTGTCACACACACACACACTGTCACACACACACAGTTACTGTCACACACACACACTGTTACACACACACACCCACACACACCGTGTCACACACACACACACACACACACACACATGTTACTGCCACACACACACACTGTTACACACTGGTCACACACACACACACTGGACACACACTGTTACACACACACACCTGTCTCACACACACACTGTTACTGTCACACACACACACACACACACACACACTGTTACCACACACACATCACACACACACACACACACACACACACACCGTTACACACACTGTTACTGTCACACACACACACTGTTACACACACATGTCACACACACACACACACTGTTACTGTCACACACACACACACTGTTACCGTCACACACACACACACACACACACACACACACGTCACACACTACACACACACACACACACACACACACACACTGTTACTGTCACACACACACACACACACACACACACTGTTACTGTCACACACACACACACACACCGTGTTACCGTCACACACACACACACACACACATGTTACACACACACACACACACTGTCACACACACACACACACACCGTTACTGTCACACACACACACACACACACACACACACACTGTTACTGTCACACACACACACACTGTTACACACACACACTGTTACTGTCACACACACACACTGTTACTGTTACCACACACACACACACACTGTCACACACACACACTACACACACATGTTTGTCACACACACACACACACACACACACCGTGTTACACACACTTGTCACACACACACACACACACATGTTACACACACACACACTGTCACACACACACTCACACACACACACACACACACACACACTGTTACTGTCACACACACACACACACACACACACACACTTGCCACACACATCACACACACACACACACTGTTACTGTCACACACACACACACACACACACACACACACACACACACACATCAGAAATGTCACACACACACACACACACACACACACTGTTATTGTCACACACACACACACACACCCAGCCATGTCACACACACACATTGTCACACACACACACACAATGTCACACAACACACTGTTGCCATCACACACACACACTGTCACACACACACACACACACACACTGTTACTGTTATCTCACACACACACACACACACACACCGTTATCACGCACACACACACACACATGTTATTGTCACACACACACACACACACACATGTTACACACACACTGTTACACACACACACTGTTACACACACACACATTGTTACTGTCACACAAGTCACACACACACACACACACACACACCGCACACACACACACACACACACACACTTTCACACACACACACTGTTACTTTCACACACACACTGTTGTCACACACACACACACACACACACACACACACACACACACACACACTGTTACACACACACACACACACTGTTACACACACACACACACACACACACACACACACACACACACACACACACACACACACAGGCTGTTACACACACACACACACACACACATGTCACACACACACACACACACACACACACACACACACACACACACACACACACACATGTTACTCACACACACACACACACACACACACACACACACACACTGTTACATTGTCACACACACACACACTGTTACACACACACTGTTCACACACACACACACACACACACACACACACACATGTTACATTGTCACACTTGTCTACACACACACACTGTGCCACAGTTATTACATTGTTACACACACACACACTGTTATTGTGTCTCATGTCATACACACTGTTATTGTCACACACACACACACACTTGTTACTCTCATACACACACTGTTAATGCAGGATTTTTATTTTGTAGTGAAGTATTTTCACAGTGTGAGTTATATTATATTATATTATGTAGTGTTATATAGTGTTGTAATGTTTCGTGTGTTGTTGTGTTGTGTTGTAATGTGTTGTGTTGTAATGTGTTGTGTTGTAATGTGTTGTAATGTGTGTAATGTGTTGTGTTGTAATGTGTTGTGTTGTAATGTGTTGTGTTGTAATGTGTTGTGTTGTAATGTGTTGTAATGTGTTGTGTTGTGTAATGTGTTGTAATGTGTTGTGTTGTAATGTGTTGTAAATGTGTTGTGTTGTAATGTTGTACAATGTTGTGTATGTAATGTGTTGCAGTGTGTTGTAATGTGTTGTGTTGTAATGTGGTGTGTCATGTAATGTGTTGTGTTGTAATGTGTTGTAATGTGTTGTAATGTGTTGTGTTGTAATGTGTTGTAAATGTGTTGTGTTGTAATGTGTTGTGTTGTGTTGTAATGTGTTGTAATGTGTTGTAATGTGTAATGTGTTGTAATGTGTTGTGTTGTAATGTGTTGTAATGTGTTGTGTTATAATATATTATGTAATGTGTTGTGTTGTGTTGTAATGTATATGTGTGTTGTAATGTGTTGTATATGTGTTGTAATGTGTTGTGTTATGTGTTATGTAATGTGTTGTGTTGTGTTATGTAATGTGTTGTGTTGTAATGTGTTGTAATGTATTTATGTTGTGTTATAATATTTGTGTGTTATAATGTGTTATGTGTATTGTGTTGTGTTATAATGTTGTAATGTGTGTGTATTGTGTGTGTATAATATTGTGTGTGTTGCATGTTATGTGTTGTGTTGTGTTGTAATGTGTTGTGTATGTGTTGTAATGTGTTGTGTTGTAATGTGTTGTGTTGTAATGTGTTGTGTTGTAATGTGTTGTGTAGTTAGCGTAATGTGTTGTGTTGTAATGTGTTGTATGTGTATGTAATGTGTTGTGTTGTGTTGTGTTGTAATGTGTATGTTATATGTGTTGTAATGTAATGTGTTGTGTTGTAATGTGTTGTAATGTGTTGTGTTGTAATGTGTTGTAATGTGTTGTGTTGTAATGTGTTGTGTTGTAATGTGTTGTAATGTGTTGTAATGTGTTGTAATGTGTTGTGTTGTGTTGTAATGTGTTGTGTTGTAATGTGTTGTAATGTTATGTAATGTGTTGTAATGTGTTGTATATGTGTTGTAATGTGTTGTAATGTGTTGTGTTGTAATGTGTTGTGTCGTGTTGTGTTATGTAATGTTGTGTTATATGTGTTGTGTTGTGTTGTGTTGTAATGTGTTGTGTTGTAATGTGTTGTGTTGTGTTGTAATGTGTTATGTTGTAATGTGTTGTGTTGTAATGTGTTGTAATGTGTTGTGTATGTGTTGTAATGTGTTGTAATGTATGTATTGTATTTATAATATGTTATGTTATGTGTATAATATATTATATTTGCAGTGTTGTGTAAATGTATTGTTAATGTGTTGTTATATGTGTGTTGTAAGCATGTTATGTAATATATTAAGTTTATGTAATGTTGTAATGTGTGTTGTTGTGTTGTGTTGTAATGTGTTGTGTTGTAATGTTAGTAATGTGTTGTGTTGTAATGTTGTGTTGTGCTGTAATGTGTTGTGTTGTGTTGTGTTGTAATGTGTTGTGTTGTAATGTTGTGTTGTGTTGTGTTGTAATGTGTTGTAATGTGTTGTGTTGTGTTGTGTTGTGTGTACAATGTGTTGTGTTGTGTTGTAATGTGTTGTGTTGTGTTGTAATGTGCTGTAAATGTTGTGTTGTGTTGTAATGTTTGTAATGTGTTGTGTTGTGTTGTAATGTGTTGTAATGTGTTGTAATGTGTTGTGTTGTAATGTGTTGTAATGTGTTGTAATGTGTTGTGTTGTAATGTGTTGTAATGTGTTGCAGGTGTTGTATTGTAATGTGTTGTAATGTCTGGCCTGTGCTCTCTGAATGTGTAAAGCTGCTATCGATAAAGCTCTGCCGGAGGATGAAGGCCAGTATAAATGCAGGGCTGAGAGCTCGGCAGGTAAAGCTGAGTGTTCCTGTACGGTTCTAGTCGACGGTAAGAACTTCTCGGCTTTCTTCTGCTGAAATATTTTAGTTGACACCTTCAATTGTGTCTGAAATCAAAAGTCTGCATGTGTCCAGAGACCACGAGTTTATGTTGTCTGTCTGTTCTCAGAGGATGAACACTGAATCTTATTTATTTACAGCCTGTTTCATACTGAGGAAACTCCCCCCAGAGTTTAATGTCCATGCTGTGGTTGAAAGTCATCTTAATTAGACTTTAATGAAACATTCCTCGTTCCTCTCAAAGTGAACTCTTCCACTGATATTCTCCTAACTGTGGGAACATCAACTGTCTTTATTAAAGTGACACTTTAATGTTGCGTGCGTACTTTAATTTGTGTGTGCTGTGAACAGACGCCACATTTAAATATGCTGTCAAAGCCTGCTGATAATCTGAGTCTGAACTGATTTAGATTTTTTAAAAATTCGTTTTTGGGGGGTTTACACCCTTTATTATTATAGATAGAACAGCTGTAGACAGACAGGAAAGGAGGGAGAGAGAGGGGGGAAGACCTGCAGTAAAGGAATCGAACCGGGGTCCACCGCATGGTGATGCCCATGGCCTCATACATGTGTGCGTGCACTCTACCGCCTGAGCCACCTGCACCACCACTATTCACTGATCTTTTTAAAGTTTTCAGACACTTTCAGTCCAAACTACCCCCCCTCGGTATTTCCCAGGATTCCTCAGCGGTCTCCGTCTGTTTCCTGTAATTAGAATAAATCTACATAAACGGCCTGTTTTTATCAAACATCTCAGGATTAGATTCCCATAAAACGAGGCTGACGGAGACCAGCTGAGTGACGGTTCATCCTCTGGGAGCATAAACATCATTAGAGAAGCAGATAACAGCAAACCTCCCTTCATTCTCATACTTCATTTAAACGCTGCGAGTTTATTATTTTCAGTTTATTGTTTGAAAAACTAATCAATATATTTTAAAGCTGCTAACAGAGACATTTACAGATAATAAACATTATAACTGTCAAATAGTCACAGAGTATTTCAGCACGATGCACATATACTCTGTAACTGACAACACACTACTGCTAATCATTTGCTAATAATATGAATAATAATATACTTATAATACACAAACAAACTGGATCTGACTTCATCCAGCCAATCAAAACATCCCAGTTCAGACCTCCAAGCTGTCATTCAACACGTCTGATTGGCTGGTTTGTTTGTTCATTGTTTGTTAAAGTTTTATAAATATTCAGATTTTCAGGTCTTCCACATTAAATGATTAATTCATGTAAATGATCTTTTATCTTTTCTAGCAATAATATTTTCAGATGTTTTGTTCAGTTCAGAGAATTTCATGAATAATATTGACTCATCGATCTTTCTTTGGAGGATCAGTTTAAATAATCGCTTGTTTTCAATCAATCAGATGAATCCTCAGGGGCAGTTCATGTTCATGTCCAGGGCCTTCATTTGACTCAACTTTATTTAACTCAGTCTGAGACTACAGTTTATTGATTCAAATATACTTTTATCTTTTTTAGTCCTCCATGTTTTTGTCTCTCAATTTATTTTGACACAAATCAACATTTTAGTTTGTTTCCAAAGTAAAATCCAGAAAGATGAGTGAGTTTATCATTTCAACAAAGTGAAACAGGTCATATCTTTAAACTCTCCTCTCTCTCTCTCTCTCTCTCCTCTCTCTCTGTCTATGTCTCTTGCCCTCGTGCAGACCCTGCAGAAAACTCTCCGGCTGACAAGAAGTCCAAGAAGGCGACTCCAACCTCTGAGAGTGAGTTTCCAAAATATGCAGCAGCCTCTTTCCTTTTGTCCCAATAAGGAGCTGCAGGCTGGGATCACTGGTTCCCACACACACACACACACACACACACACACAGACACACACACACACACGCTGGTTTCTATTTTAAAGCATCTCTGTGTATCATTGAAACCATCACTGTCAGATTATTATTCCCACCTCGATAACATTAAACCGCCGTCGTCTCTGCATTAAGACCACGTTTCCCATCAGCCCCGCTGCTTCCTGCCCCCCATAAAGAGCATAAACATTTTCCATCGGCCTGTCATGGCTCCTTCCTCTGTCTGTCTGCAGCGTCCGTCAGTCTGTCCACATTAGAAAGCTTTTTGGTGTTTTGTTGCCCTGAGTTTTGCCTGTCAGGCTCCTTACAGGTGGAGGTTGTGGTGGCTGTGTGCAGCCTGAAGACTTCATGTAAACACCAGTCGTTTTAGTGTGTGTTGTTGTTTTCCTCACCCGCTGTGTCATGGTTGGTTGGTTTGTCGTCATCCTGTTTGTAAATATGATCTGTTTCTGGAGGTTCAGTCGGTGCAAACACTCGGTCGTGGTTCAACGCTGTAAAGTTTCAAAAGATTTTCACAGCTCCAGTATTTTTATTTTTTTATTCACGTGTTCATATTTGCACTAAAAAGTGATTTTTCTGTTTCATCAGACAGACGATCAGTCTCATCAGTTTGTCGTCACGTTCGGTCTTCAGCCCTCAGTGGAAAATCTGATCTTATCTTTATGATCCAGCTCGTAATCCTTCCTGTGTGTGTGTGTGTGTGTGTGTGCATACCTCAGTGCTGCCTGTGCATGGTCTTACTGTGGTGTTCTGGTTATAAAGTTTCTTCTGAAGCATGAAACCTGAAACAGGAAGCATTTAGTGGAAAATATGAACGTGTGTGTGTGTGTGTTGTGTGTGTGTGTTCAGACTTGACACAGATCGTCATGTTGTTGTTGTTGTTGTTGTGTTGTTGTCTCACTCAGTTGTTGTAACCGTTTACACGATGGAGGCCTGCTGAACGTGCAGTGAGCAGATTATTTTGGGAGCTAACAAGCTAATCTTTAGGCTAATGTTGTGATCACGTTGTTTGTGCTGGATGTTCATGTATGACAGAGTTGGTGTGAAGGTTCAAATACTCCGACTCATGTAAGAGTCCATTATATTTTGCTGTAGTTAGCTTGAACAGCAGCTGCAGCTGTGTTTGGTTTTTCCAGCACGTCGATGAACATGCAGCGTCTGTCTGTGAAGAACAAACAGCATGAAGGGATGAAACTGCTAGCATTAGCGTGTCCAGCTAACTAGTTTGTGGCCTTCAGTTTTAATTGAACGTAACCTCCAAGGCTAAAAGTTAACATAACTTATCTAACGTATCTTACTAAATCAGTTTGTTAGGCTACCTGTTCAGGAGTTAATCAGCAGTCTGTCGTGGGTGCTTTCAGAGTTCATGCTAACGTTACCATCGCTGTCCAGAGGCCTGATATTGAAGCTGAATGTCAGTTAGTTTAACACTAAAACTGTGTCCATGTTTGTTTAAACCACAAAGATGTGAGTTTCATCTGAGTTAATCTGGATTGTCCAAGTCCACTAACTAACCATGATACTCTCACAGGAAATGACGGTTTCACTTCATGTGGTCAACAGCGTGTCATCTCTGGTGCTAATTTATCTTTAAACAGTTTGATACGCAGTCATGAAGATGCTAACGGATGAAAGTAGCTAACATTAATCACTAAACAACAACAAAAGAGTACATAAATGACAAATAAAGGACAAATCTCTCAGATTAGATGAAAACTATAAAGTCTTAATGTAAAACAAGTCAAAATAACAACAATGACATCAAGTGGTGAAACAGTTCAGGGTGAAATAACATTAGCCTGTTAGCAGGTGGATAAAACAAACACATTAATGTTTATGTTGGCAAACTGTTAGAAATGAGTATTAGTTCATTTGAAAGTTATCTAACTGTGTACAGTAGATTTGGCTGCCAAAGTTAGTGTCTAATATCAAGTTTAGCCCACTCGCTTCCTTTGCTAACGATAATATAATGCCATGCTGTTTTGACATTTGTCTTATTTTAAACAGTATGTTAACATTTTTAGCTATTTAACGTGTCGTTGTCTATGCTAGCTCTGTGTTGCTACACTGGCTAGCAGTTTCCCTCTGCCTATGGTCTTTGTGCTAAGCTAGGCTAACTCTTTGTAGTTAGTCTGTTGTAGTTTTTTTGTGGCTTTGCTGACAGAAGACAGCAGAGTTAGTAAAAGTATGAACACACCAAACTGCAGGAAAAAGAGAAAGATGAAAATATTCTACAGAGTTAAAACTCACATTTTCAAATAAAATGTGTGAGGTTAATTTACTGAGCAGAGTCGTGCAGAGTCTAACCCACAGATCTGAGCTGACAGCAGAGAGAAATGAGGGGAGGACGGTGGGGGAGGATGTACTGCTGTACGACGGTTCAGAGCTCTTCATGGCTCCTCTCCCACACTTCCATTTAAGGCCTGGTTTCCCGGACTGTGCTGGACTCGCCCTCCTCTCAGACTTTGTTTGACTTCATGCTGCAGATTAAGGCTGAACTCTGCAGTGAAGCAGCTCCTTTTAAGCAGCTCACCGTCCTCATGCTGATCTGTGAAGACGTGAACTGACGGCACTGATCTGACATTGAGTTTCACCTGTCCACATACGTTTGTGTACGTTTATTGCACATGTTGATATTTGAGGGTTAAATGAACAAATTATGTTTTTGTGTTCTCACAGAGGAAACTTGGTCACATGGGTTTGTGGCTCAGAAGTGAACTGAGGTGGATTTTAGAGTTTGCAGCCATGCTAACAGCTCTGTGAGCTACATGCTAACATGCTAACATAAACAGAGTGCAGCTGAGCATGATGGGAGTGTCTGTAGTTCTGCAGGTGTTTGCTCATAAACCAAAGTGTTGGACACGTTAACACGTAGACCTGATGGTGGTACTGGATGACAAATCAGAGGATCAGTAAAGTTATTAACAGGAGCATGAACGTCTGAATCTGATCAGAGTGGCTGAAATGAACATGTCGGCGCTCTCTGGTGGACAGACTCTGAAATAGAAACTCTACTTTAAATGGAAATCATTGATAATGAAATGATAAAAAATTGATAATGTTGGCTGATTTATGAGAGTCTGCTTGGAGTGAACCTTAACGCTGTACGATAATATTTTAGACAGTAGTTTTCTTCACACGCTGTTTACAAACCAGGTCTGTAGACTCAGACTCGACTTTATTGATCCCTTTGGGATGACTCCCTCAGGGAAATTTAGGTTTCCAGAAGCACACAGATAGAAGAAGCAACACAGGATGAAAAATAAACAGTAAACACTACTTAAAATACAAAATATAAAAGAATGAGAATAAAATAATATAAGTAAATATAAAGAGATGAATATGGCCTCGTAGAAGCAGATTGATGATCCACAGAATCTGGATCAGACCTGATCCAGAGATTTGTTCATGGATCAGCACCAGCTACTTAAAACATGTCCTGTTTGTTTGTTTGACTCTTAAATCAAATTTATATTGTGTCCTGTGGGGTGAAGAGCCCACATCAGGATCAGGATGGAGGGTGTGGAAATGTGAACAGACAGACCTGATCTGAGGGCTGTTCCACGAAGCCGAGTCTCGCTCCATCATCGTGGCTTATTTGAATGCCCGCTGAGTAACCATGGTAACTAATGCTGCAGAGCTAGCCTGCTCCGGGCAGCTAAGCTAACTGTCGAGCTTAGTTTAGCTGTGTGTCAAAGAATGTGTGACGGGCTGAAACAGACTCCAGAAACAAAGTTCATACGCCTGGTGGATTTCCACGCTCGCGCCGCTTCTGTCTTGTAAACAGAAACTGAAAAACTCATGAAAATCGTCACGTCTCCACTTTCACTGTTTCCACAATCAATCAGTCAGTGAAACCTCAGTTATATGGCACAATTCACACATCAATTGCAACTAGGTACTGAAAACTGAATTAAATAAAAAAAGAATGTGGTTGATTTAAAATAAATCAGAGCTCTGAGAAAAATATATATATAATTTATAATAAATAATGAATTGAAAATGTTCGTCGGGCAGAGCATCACCACTATGTGAATATAAATGTGTGCTAACATATGCTGACCTCAGTGTACAGAGGTAGATTTCAGTGACCTGTTTTGTATTGTAATGTCTCCTCTATGATGAAAGGAAAAAGGAGAACTAATAAAAATGTGCTCATAAAAAAAACAACTTCCTATGTATTGTGCAGTTTTAATGAACACATGTGGTCCTTAGGGAAATGAACCAGTGACACTCTGGTTCCCAAACCAAGTCCCCACAGACTGAGCTGCTGCCTCCATATGTATGTTTGATGATTTCCTAAGTTGTTCTATACCATTGTTTTAAATATAAATCTAACAATACTAGCCTAATACTACTGATAATATAGTCGCACTGTACGGTGATTTGAATGCTTCATTTATTAATAAATTGACAAAGCAAGGCCAGTTTAATTGTGCAGCACATTTCACACAGAGACAATTCAACATGCTTTAAATAAAACTAATGAAAGAAAAGAGCAAAGAGAAATAAGATGAAAGTGAAATAAACATGTAACATGAAACAGTATTATGCTTGTACGTCTTGCGCATTTAGTCTGTCGGCTATTATATATTTTTTCTTTTCTTTTTTTTCATGCGATCTCCCTCCCTTTGTTAATTGCAGCAGTGTTTCTGCTGATGAGAAGAAGCTCTCGCTCTACTTTCTACTTTTCTGAGTTTGAATCTGGAGGGTGCTGATGGGTTGTTTTCAGCTGTGTGATGTTGTGTTTGTGTGCCTTCACGCTGCACTGTGGTGTGCTGATAACAGATATCTATTATTGATATTATTGATATCATTTAGACTCAGGTGTGTTTGTGCTGATGAGTTGATCAGAGTCACCAGGAAGAGAGAGGCAGACTGTCACAATAAGAGCCTCTAAATCTTATCTGTGCAGCGTTTTAGAGAAAAAAACGACCAAATCTTTTATTTGAGAAAATAAATAGAAAGGAAAATAATTAAAATAATAAGATGATAATAAGAAAACATTTTTTTTGCTTTGAATTCAAAACCTTTTCCTCGTCATGTTTAGATTTCTGTTGAGGTCAAAGGTCGTATGAACGATGACACAATCTGTTTTCAGTCTGTTTAAAGTGCTGACAGTCTCAAACTGTGGGTCGTGGCCCAGCAGGGGTCTCAGACGCTTTATGAGGTGGTCCTGATGTTATAATCCTGCACATGTTGAGTATTTACACTCTCCTGCAGCGTGTCTCTCACATTAAGGACAGTCTGTTGTATTTATTCAGCAAAGCAGAAAAGACATAATATTAAATGTTTCTGCTGTTTTCTGTCTGGTGTCACTGAATGCATCACATGTGACAGATTCACTGACATTATGTACGTTTGAGTTCACTGACAGTACTTTAATGTGTGTGTTACTGTGGTGGAGGAAATATTCAGCACTTATACTTAAGTAAAAGTAAAGTTTGAGACATCAGACATCTGATTGAGTCAATGGATCACTGATCAGGTGATCAGCAGATTTAATGAAAACAGACGCTCTTGCAGCCTTTGATCATTTTCAGCAACTTCAAATGCATTGTGGGTAAATTATGATACTGTTAATCAGTTAATGATGGGAGATGAAAAGTAACTAAGTACATTTACTCAATTCATGTGCTTAAGTACACTTTAGAGGTACTTGTACTTTACTAGAGTATTTCTATTTTACAGCACTACACCTCAGATATTGTACTTTTTACTTGAATACATTACTTTATTAACTTCAGTTGCTTTGCAGATTCAGATTAATGATACAAGACATAATCAATACGAGCAGTACATAAAGTGATATATAATACATATAAAGTCATTATTAAGATTCACCTTTACTGGCTGCAACATTAAACTGATGAGTACTTTTACTTTTGATAGTTTAAGTATATTTTAACGCAAATATTTTTGTAGTTTTATTCAAGTAACTTAAGAGTATTTGTACTCTGTGGTTTTGGTACTTTTCCTGCAGTAACAGATTACTTGTTCAGCTGCAGTCACATCAGACTGACCTGAGATCAGAGCTCACCTGATGAAAACTCATCCTGTGATTGACAGAGGAGACAGCCAATCAGAGCTCCGGCCCCTCGGCACACTGAGAAACACAAATCAAACGCTCCCTAAGCTGTTAGCACATAGTTGGTGTGAAACCAGAGAGGAGGTGATGATGGCTGAGAGTGAGTGTGTGTGTGTGTCTGTCTGTGTGTGTGCGTGTGTGTGCCTGAAGGCTGTTTATCGCTAATTCATCAATCTGTCATTCAGCAGCTTTGTTTAATGTCTTGCTCATATTCAGCTGTTCTTTTCTCCCATGCTCACATGGACAGTGAACGCCTCGTCTGTGTTCGTTTACATCAGTTGTTGTTTTTTTTGTTCTGCGTCCGTCATCACCTGATGGTCCAACAGTCACGTGACAAGCTTCAGATAATGACGTGAGATGGAGGTTCGATCAGGTGTCAGACCTGGTTTGGTTTCCAGGTGACTGAACTGGAACAGTCTTATTAACCTGTTATTAATGAGTTATTAATTTATTAACGAGTTATTAATTGGTTATTAATTAGTTATTAATTAGTTATTAATGAGTTATTGATGAGTTATTGATGAGTTATTGATGGTTATTAATGAGTTATTAGCCCGTTATGAGGGTTTTGTCTTTAAAGCAGGTTGTCACTGTTAGGCTGATGATCAGGTCTATTGATTAATCACTGATCTGGTGTGCTGATTAATCAGCTGCTGTGACTGGACTTATTTTAATGGTCTGAAAGTGTTTGATATGATCTGAAGTTGATTAAAGATTCTCTGACAGCAGCAATAAGTTTGTGTTGGGTTGGTTTATCGTCGCTCACAGAATCTTTACTTTCTTCTTCTGCAGCCGTCAGAATAAATAAAACCTCCAGGAACTATTTCCTGCATCCTGACAGGATATTTTTAGGACTTCCATATTTGGTCATCAGAGACACTCACATTCTTCTTCTCCTTTTTTTTTTGAGCCACGAAGCAGACGGCGTACATCCTGAAGCTTCAGACATACTCTGATTTTTCCCATAAAATGTTTTAGAGGACAAAAGGAGGAAAGACGAGGACAGAATCTGAGGCAGTAAAATGTCTCATAAAGAGTCTTAAAGGAGAGCGAGGCCTGTTGGCCCTGATATGAAGCCTCAGTAAGAAAGTGAGAGAGGTTCAGCGTTGTTAGAGGAAGCAGCTGATCCAGGATCTGCTCACATCACATAACATCATGATGAGCTTCACACGTTCATCTGAATGTTTCTGACACTGTTCATGTGCTGTTCTTGTTTTCTCTACTCAACTCTTTAAATTGTTGGTTTAGTTGTTGTTTTTTGTTTGATGAAAAACAGAAAGCTCCGTCACATACTCACACAGACATGTAACATTTCTGTGGTTTTATTTCTTGACTGTTTGGTGAATTTCCTTTTGAGACGTTTGTTTTTTAAATGATAAATGACTAAATGATTTTCTGAAGAAGACAGCAGACGAAGCATCAGACAGAGCGTCCTCTCTGGTAACCGTGGTAACGACAGGATGTTCTCTCGTGGTTGTTATGAACCTTTTATCATCTGCTGTCTTCTGTTTATACCCATCGACAGAGTTCAAACCTGCACCTACATCAGCTCCAACGAGGTCTTTGGTTTATGATCAGTTTAATCAGGATACGGTAATAAAATGTGACAAAAACACACTGAAAGCTGTCCTTTAAATTTAACACCTGTACTGTGTAATCACACTGCACCTGTGCTGTTTATTATCAGCCTCAGACAGTCACACATTCACATGATGAGTAACGTTACCTGATCGACAGTAAACCTGTAACCTGTAGCTGACGTTCATAACTGTAGTGTGTGTGTGTGTGTGTGTGTATGTGTGTGAGAGAGAGGGAGATGTAAACAGATGTGACTCTGCTGTGTTTGTGTTTCAGGTGAAGCCAGAATAAAGAAGCCGACTGCAAAGACTCCCCCGAAACAAGGTGATACACACACACACACACACACACACACAGTATATATATAATGTATGATGATGTAATGATGTTTGACTGAGGTTATTAACTATCAACTATTGATTATTGGTGTGTGTGCAGCTCTGCCTCCTCAGATCCTGCAGTTCCCGGAGGACATGAAGATCCTGGCAGGAGAGAAGGTGGAGATCCTCTGCAAGTTCTCTGGAGCTCCGCCCATCAACTGCACCTGGCTGAAGTTCAGGAAACCAGTGAGACACACACACACACACTCAGGACAAGAAGCAGCTGCAGAACCTTCTGTTTGTACTGAGGCACCTTATATATGTATATGTGTGTGTGTTTGTGTGTGTGTTTGTGTGTTACAGATCCAGGAGGGCTCGGCTGATATCTCTATAGAGAGCAGTGACAGCAGCAGTAAACTGACCATCTCCAGCGGGCAGCAGGAGCACTGTGGCTGTTACACCATCGAGCTGAGGAATAGCTTCGGCTTGCGACAGGCCGCCCTCAACCTCACCATCGTCGGTAAGAAACATGTGGAACATCTGAGTCACCTCCTGATGTCCTGATCGATTCACAACAACACATGAAGCTCAGACGAAGAGGATACTGTTTGTTTGCTTATTAGTTTACAACCAAAAAATAGAAAAATACAGGAGCCAATCAAACGTCAGAACACACAGAAATATAAAATCACACTTCTCTGTATGTTGTACTGAAGTTTGATTTTAATAATAAAAATAATAAAGACACAAATTAAGTTCATTTAAGTACAAAAGTTAGACAGAAGAACTGATCCCGGAGAGCAAACAGATGAAAATGAACTGTCCCTTTAAGACAACAGCTGTTTGTTCATCGACTCAGAGACACAGACTCAGAATCAGGAGTTCAGGAGTTCACACTCTCAGCTGCACCTTTTATGGCAACACAGTTAAATGAAGCTCAGGGAAGTTTGTTCATTGGCTGTAGTGACCACTGTGGCCTCCAGGGGTCAGCATTGTTATGTGTTTACCTGAATGACCTGCAGCTGGCCCCCCTCCTCAGATAAACCGGACCCCCCGGCGAAGGTCCCTGCAGCCTCCGATATCCGGCGGTCCAGTCTGACTCTGTCATGGTATGGGCCGACCTACGACGGAGGCAGCGCTGTGCAGTCCTACAACCTGGAGATCTGGGACTCTGTGGAGAAGCAGTGGAAACACCTGGTGTCCTGCAACAGCACCTCCTACAACGTACAGGTGAGGTTATTAGTCTCACCTGTGGTGAGACTACAGGAGGGGGGGCACATCTGACACATCCTCCGTATGCCTGCAGATAAAGTGTCGACAGTTTAAATAAAGTTTGTGTCCGTCTCCAGAACCTTCTTCCAGAGCGTCAGTATAAGTTTCGTGTCCGGGCGCAAAACATCTACGGTGTCGGAGAGCCGAGTGCTGAATCTGAACCTGTTACTGTCGGGCTGGTGGCCGACGATGGTGAGTAAACTAAAACCAACTGATATCACTGAACCTAATTCATTCCCTGTTGGACTTGAGGCCACAGTCACCTCCCACATTGGTCCTGATCCTCATCCGTCACAGTCCTGGTCCAGTTTTGATGTTCCATGTTCAGTCTCCACTCATGATGTTCTGGACTCCGTTTGTGTTTGTCTGTGATATTGTTTGGACAGACGGTGATCGTAAAGTGCTTCAGTCCTTTCCAGCGTTCAGAGCCAGATGTTAGACACTCTGGACGTTGCTGTTCTGTAGACAGACTGACCTGTTCTGTTGTTTTATGGACCAGATGTTGTGAAGTTCAGTCTTACCTTACAGTCCATCTGTGTCCTTGGTGATCTTAAAACTGAGGAGGTGTGTTGATCTACGTCCAGAGTTCTGGTTGATGTCGAGAAGCTCCTGCAGAGTTAATGTGGTTGTTTACTTGGTTTAGTTTATGATCAAACACCAAACTTACCTGGACCAAGTCCTCAGGTCCAGGTCAATCCAGACTGACCCATGGACTGGACATCAGACTCAAAGATGATGTCTATTCACCGAGTGCAGGAACAGAAAGAGTTTTCTGTCCCAACTTTACTCCCATGTAGTTCTGTGTGTTTGCAGTTGGAGAAAAAGGATTTTTGGTGTTTTTGTAGTTGCAGTACTGCAACTGACCACTGGGACAAACTGTTTTATCACATCTGTAAAACATCCATGGGTCAACTGGGAAGCAATTAGAGACAATGTGTTCAAAGTGTAGAATTCTCTGATAACAGAGATGAAGCTCAGTTTGTTGCTCTTGTGGACTCGGTGAAGGGGGGCAGGGCTGCTCCACACATCTTCATAAGACACCTGAGTCCATCCAGAACTAAACCAGTACTAATTGAACTGAACTAAACTCTATTTAATGAAGTGATGTGAACTAAACTGACTAACTGAACTCACTGTTTGGTTCGTCTGACAGAGACTCCGGACGAGGCAGAGGAGGAGGATGAAGGTACGATGCTCAGACTTCCTGTTTACGTTCACTGATCTGCAGTTTACTGCGTCAGTTGATTAACCTCCAACCACACCAACACAAGGCTGCACAGACACACCACTGAGACACAAAACACAACACAGCATGAGGACACATCACATGACATGACTCCACCCACACAGTGACCTCTGACCTCCGTGTTCTCTGTCAGACTCAGAGAAGGAGCCGGACTACAGAGACGTGACCATTAGGACAGACATGAAGGTGAAGGAGCTGTACGACGTGGAGGAGAGACTGGGAACGTAAGCTCCGCCCACTCACACCTTACCCCCAATGCACCTCAGATTTACCTGGTTGTTAATCTGTTTGTGAGTCTGGTTTAAATTCAGCGTTCAGAAGTTGGGACATTCGTTTTAAAGGCTCTCAGTGGTCCGAATGTGCAGTGACAGTGTGTCTGTGTGACAGGGGGAAGTTCGGTCAGGTCTTTAAACTGGTGGAGAAGGCGACAAAGAAGGTTTGGGCAGGGAAGTTCATCAAGGCGTACTCTGCGAAGGAGAAGGAGAATGTCCGGCAGGAGATCGGCATCATGAACAGCCTCCATCACCCCAAACTCGTCCAGTGTATTGACGCTTTTGAGGGCAAGTCCGACATCGTCATGGTCCTCGAGATGTACGTAAAGTTTCACTTCCTGCTGGTGTCCCATTAACAAAACACGAGTTTCTCTTTTAAATCACGTTTCACTTCATTACAAAACTTGGTGGTGACACATCAGTTTGTAGAAGCAGACTTTGTAAAATCATCAACTTTTGTCTGTATGACATGAAGCACCGACCGACCATGGACCTAAACATCCTGTTCAAGTCCATTCGTTTCTCTCCTGTCAGTAATAAAGGTTTAACAAATATATCAGCTGCAGCTAATTAAAGGCCTGATCCATCGGCTCTTAGATTACCTTGTTTATCAAGTTAAAGCCACTCAGAGAGTCGAGTCCGACCGTCAACACCGTCCTCATCATCAGGTGGGAGGTACACTTCCCCAGGAAGCTGCACCAAACAGATAATTTGTTCCCTTGGTACACATGTTTACTGCCCGTTGGGGTGTTAAAGACCATCCAGGAAGCCCACAGGAAGTCTTCATGAAGTATTTGGCTCCAAAGTCTTCATCACACAGTCACGACAGGCTGCTAAACCTCCTGTTTCCTCATCACATTTAGTTCAGCCAATAAAGAAGCTCACCGTAGCTAGCATGCTAGCTAGCTGCTGACAGTAAAACAGTTCTCAGATGTTCAGGCTCGTTTGCTTAGCTTTGCATAAAGATATAAACATCCATCCATCCATCCATTTTCATCCGCTTGGTCCGGGACCGGGTCGCGGAGGCAGCAGTCTGAGCAGAGATGCCCAGACTTCCCTCACCCCAGACACTTCCTCCAGGCTCTTCCGGGGGGATCCCAGAGGCGTTCCCAGGCCAGCCGAGAGACATAGTCTCTCCAGCGTGTCCTGGGTCTTCCACGGGCCTTCTCCCGGTGGGACACGCCTGGAACACCTCCCTAGGGGAGGCGTCCAGGGGGCATCCGAAATAGATGCCCAAGCCACCTCAGCTGACTCCTCTCGATGCGAAGGAGCAGCGGCTCTACTCCGAGCTCCTCCCGAAGTGACTGAGCTTCTCACCCTATCTCTAAGGGAGCGCCCAGCCACCCTGCGGAGGAAACTCATTTCGGCCGCTTGTATCCGCGATCTTGTCCTTTCGGTCATTACCCAAAGTTCATGACCATAGGTGAGGGTGGGAACGTAGATTGACCGGTAAATCGAGAGCTTCGCCTTTCGAACTCAGCTCCTTCTTCACCACGACGGTCCGGTACACCGACCGCATAACTGCGGACGCTGCACCAATCCGCCTGTCAATCTCACGCTCCATCTTTCCCTCACTCGTGAACAAGACCCCGAGATACTTGAACTCCTCCACTTGAGGCAGGACCTCTCCACCCACCCGGAGAGGGCACGCCACCCTTTTCCGGTCGAGAACCATGGCCTCGGATTTGGAGGTGCTGATTCTCATCCCAGCCGCTTCACACTCGGCTGCAAACCGCTCCAGCACATGCTGAAGGTCCTGGCTTGAAGAAGCCAACAGGACAACATCATCTGCAAAAAGCAGAGATGAAATCCTGTGGTTCCCAAACCAGGACTCCCTCCGGCCCCTGGCTACGCCTAGAAATCCTGTCCATAAAGATTATGAACAGGACCGGTGACAAAGGGCAGCCCTGCCGGAGTCCAACATGTACTGGAAACAGGTCTGACTTACTGCCGGCAATGCGAACCAAGCTCCTGCTCCGGTCGTACAGAGACCGAACAGCCCTTAGCAAAGGCCCCCGGACCCCATACTCGCGGAGCACTCCCCACAGAATACCACGAGGGACACGGTCGAATGCCTTCTCCAGATCCACAAAGCACATGTGGACTGGTTGGGCAAACTCCCATAAACCCTCAAGCACCCTGTGGAGGGTATAGAGCTGGTCCAGCTGTTCCACGACCAGGACGAAAACCGCATTGTTCCTCCTGAATCCAAGGGTCGACTATAGGCCGAATTCTCCTCTCCAGTACCCTGGCGTAGACCTTCCCGGGGAGGCTGAGAAGTGTGATCCCTCTGTAGTTGGAACACACTCTCCGGTCCCCCTTTTTAAAAAGAGGGACCACCACCCCAGTTTGCCACTCCAGAGGTACTGTCCCCAACCTCCATGCAATGTTGCAGAGGCGTGTCAGCCAAGACAGCCCCACAACATCCAGAGACTTGAGGTACTCAGGGCGGATCTCATCCACCCCCGGCGCCTTGCCACCAAGGAGCTTGCACGAACTACCTCAGTGACTTCGGCTTGGGTGATGGACGAGTCCACCTCAGAGTCCCCAGCCTCCTGCTTCCTCACTGGAAGGCAAGTCGGTGGGATTGAGGAGATCCTCGAAGTATTTCTTCCACCGTCCGACAATGTCCTCAGTTGAGGTCAACAGCTCCCCACCCGCACTGTAAACAGTGTTGGCAGAGTACTGCTTCCCCCTTCTGAGGCGCCGGACGGTTTGCCAGAATCTCTTCGAGGCCGACCGATAGTCCTCCTTCCATGGCCTCACCGAACTCCTCCCAGACCCGGAGTTTTTGCCTCCAGGACCGCCCGGGCTGCGGCTTGCTTGGCCTGCCGGTACCTGTCAACTGCGTCCAGGAGTCCCACAGGCCAACATGGTCCGATAGGACTCCTTCTTCAGCCTGACGGCATCCCTTACTTCCGGTGTCCACCACCGGGTTCGGGGATTGCCACCACGACAGGCACCAGAGACCTTGCGTCCACAACTTCGAACTGCCGCGTCGACAATGGAGGCAGAGAACATGGTCCACTCGGACTCAATGTCCCCAGCCTCCCTCGGAATCTGTGAGAAGCTCTTCCGGAGGTGGGAGTTGAAGACCTCCCTGACAGAGGGCTCGGCCAGACGTTCCCAACAGACCCTCACAATACGTTTGGGTCTGCCAGGTCTGTCCAACTTCCTCCTCTGCCAGCGGATCCAACTCACCACCAGGTGGTGATCGGTTGACAAGCTCAGCCCCTCTCTTTACCCGAGTGTGTCCAAGACGATACGGCCGGAGATCAGATGAAACGACAACAAAGTCGATCATCGACCTCCGACCTAGGGTGTCCTGGTGCCACGTGCACTGATGGACACCCTTATGCTTGAACATGGTGTTCGTTATGGACAAACTGTGACTAGCACAGAAGTCCAATAACAGAACACCGCTCGGGTTCAGATCGGGGAGGCCGTTCCTCCCGATCACGCCCCTCCAGGTATCACTGTCGCTACCCACATGAGCGTTGAAGTCCCCCAGTAGAACAATGGAGTCCCCAGCCGGAGCACTATCAAGTACCCCTCCCAGGGACTCCAAGAAGGCCGGGTACTCTGTACTGCTGTTCGGCCCGTAGGCACAAACAACAGCAAGAGACCTATCCCCAACCCGAAGGCGCAGGGAAGCGACCCTCTCGTTCACCAGGGGTGAACTCCAACACGTGGCGGCTGAGCTGGGGAGCTATAAGCAAGCCCACACCAGCTCGCCGCCGCTCACCCTGGGCAACTCCAGAGTAGTGGAGGGTCCAGCCCCTCTCAAGGAGCTGGGTTCCAGAGCCCAAGCTATGCGTGGAGGTGAGCCCAACTATCTCTAGCCGGTACCTCTCAACCTCCCGCACGAGCTCAGGCTCCTTCCCCCCCAGCGAGGTGACATTCCATGTCCCTATTGCCAGAGTTTTGGTCCAGGGATTGGGTCGTCGAGGCCCCCTGCCACGACTGCTACCCAAACCACATTGCACCGGCCCCTCATGGACCTTCCTGCGGGTGGTGAGCCTACTGGAAGGCGGGCCCACGTCGCCATTTCGGGCTGAGCCCGGCCGGGTCTTTGCCCACGGGCAAAGACCCGGCCACCAGGCGCTTCGCCTGCGAGCCCCAACCCCAGGCCTGGCTCCAGGGTGGGGCCCCGGTAACGCCAATCCGGGCGACGTAACGGTCCTTGATATTCTTCTTTTCATGATGGGCTTGTGAACCGCTCTTAGTCTGGCCCGTCACCTAGGACCTGTTTGCCATGGGAGACCCTACCAGGGGCGTAATGCCCCCGACAACATAGCTCCTAGGATCATTCGGGCACACAAACCCCTCCACCACAGTAAGGTGGCGGTTCAAGGAGGGGATAAAGATATAAACAGAGTGAAAAAAATTTGATTAGTTTAGCGCAAAGAATGCAAACAGAAGGAAACAGTTAGCTTAGCTCAGCATAAAGATGTAAACAATGGGAAATAGTTAGCTTAGCATAAAGATGTAAACAACGGGAAATAGTTAGCTTAGCTCAGCATAAGGATGTAAATAAAGGGAAACAGTTAGCTTAGCATAAACATGTAAACAAAGGGAAACAGTTCATATGTATGTTGTCCACAGGGAACAACATAGAACATACATCTCTCGGCTCCTCAGAAAACCACTCATAGTTTTTACACTTCGGTGTTTGTACATTTATCTTCAACAGACAAGATTTAATGTGTTGATCAGGAGCTTTCGACAGAGTCTGTCTGATAAACAATGAGCAGCAAATCAGTCTTAATCCTGACTGGATAAAAACATGAAAAACATTTGTATTAATAACTTTTGCGTCACTGATTGTTGAAGCTGCAGCTGCTGGTTGCTTCTGACTCAATCTACTGCATAAACGGGACTTTTTTAGTTTCAGAGAATGTTGGAAAATAATTTTCAGGCCAACTGCGAAAGGAATGTGAGAGCAGCCATTTCCTGTCAGCTAATTATAGAGCTGAGGATAGTGATGGACAGTTAAAGTGAAGTTTTTAGCTGCTTCTGCTGTAAAAATATGATCTCTCTCTATCTGCCTCATCATGGGTTCCTGTGGAGATAAACAGGAAGTAACTGCTCAGTGTTTGTTTCAGAAAACCGACTCTTATAAACAGCGAAGGACAAACACTGAATATCTGATCCATGCACACTGAACAGGAAGCAAGTCTTATTTTGGAAGTATTGCTGTGGAAAAGGTCTGTTTCTGTTACGTCCATGATTCAGAACCTGAGCGACAGGAAACCTGTTAACAAGTGAAATGTATCAAAATAAATTCAAGTCTCTCCTTCAGTATAAAGTCTTTTGTTGTGAAATGTTCACAGACAGGAAGCAGTATGTTAATTAGCTGCAGCTGAACTTTGATGTTTATGTGGCGTCTAATGTAAAGATAAACAGGTTAACAAAGGTGTCAGATGGCCTACAGGTGGGGCTATAGAGCAGTTCCTCTGTCCACTCAGACTCCTTCCAGTGACCCCTGTGGGGCCCTGACCCCATGTTTAGCACCCCTGGTTTGTGAGTTGTCATAGCAACGAGATGTCTTTGTTCAGGATCTCAGGTGGCGAGCTGTTCGAGCGGATCATTGACGAGGACTTCGAGCTGACGGAGAGGGAGGTGATCAAATACATGCTGCAGATCATCGACGGGGTCAGCTTCATACACAAACAGGGCATCGTGCACCTGGACCTGAAGCCCGAGAACATCATGTGTGTCAACAAGACCGGCAGCAAGATCAAACTCATCGACTTCGGCCTCGCTAGGCGACTAGGTGACCGCAGGACTCGCGTCTTATTGGCTGTGGACTGACTGGTCCAGACTGAAATGATTGGAGGGACTGACATTAAATACAGTTCAGATATCAGTGATCTATTTGGTGACTATCTGGCGCCACCAGCAGGCCAAACCTCACTCAACACTTAACTAAACTCAACTAAGCTAATTATGAAAGCTTCCATAGCAAACTAACATTAGCCTTTCTGTGTTACACTAACGGATCCTAAAATGACCAACCCAACAGTTATTGTTTGATCGATTGATCGTTTCAACTCCTTTCTCTCTCTGACCGGCAGAAAACGCAGGAACTCTGAAGGTTTTGTTTGGGACTCCAGAGTTTGTTGCTCCAGAAGTGATCAACTACGAAGCCATCAGTTACCCAACGGACATGTGGAGCATCGGGGTCATCTGTTATATACTGTGAGTGTGTGTTACTACTGTGTGTGTGTGTGTGTGTTACTGTGAGTGTGTGTGTGTGTGTTACTGTGAGTGTGTGTTACTGTGGGTGTGTGTTACTGTGAGTGTGTTACTGTGAGTGTGTTACTGTGAGTGTGTGTTACTTTGTGTGTGTTACTGTGAGTGTGTTAGTGTGTGTGTACTGTGTGTGTGTGTGTGTGTTAGTGTGTGTGTTACTGTGTGTGTGTGTTACTGTGTGTGTTACTGTGAGTGTGTGTTACTGTGTGTGTGTGTTACTGTGTGTGTGTGTTGTGACTGTGTGTGTGTGTTAGTGTGTTGTTACTGTGAGTGTGTGTTACTGTGTGTGTACTGTGAGTGTGTGTGTTGTGTTACTGTGGTGTGTGTTAGTGTGTGTTACTGTGAGTGTGTGTGTGTGTTACTGTGTGAGTGTGTTACTGTGTGTGTGTGTTGTAGTGTGTGTTGTGTTCTGTGTGTGTGTGTGTGTGTTGTTTTTGTGTGTGTTTTTGTGTGTGTTGTGTGTTACTGTGTGTGTGTTTGCTGTGACTGTGTGTGTGAGTGTGTGACTGTGAGTGTGTGTTACTGTGAGTGTGTTACTGTGGGTGTGTGTTACTGTGTGTTGTGTTACTGTGAGTGTGTGTTACTGTGTGTGTGTTAGTGTGTGTGTTATGTGTGTGTTACTGTGAGTGTGTTAGTGTGTGTGTGTGTGTGTGTGTACTGTGAGTGTGTGTTACTGTGAGTGTGTGTTATACTGTGAGTGTGAGTGTGTTACTGTGTGTGTATACTGTGAGTGTGTGTATAGTGTGTTATACTGTGTGTGTTACTGTGTTAGTGTGTGTTACTGTGAGTGTGTGTTACTGTGATGTGTGTTATACTGTGTGTGTGTGATGTGTAGTGTGTGTGTTAGTGTGTTACTGTGAGTGTGTGTGTGTGTGTGTTATACTGTGAGTGTGTTACTGTGTGTGTGTTAGGTGTGTTATGTGTGTGTGTGTTAGTGTGTTACTGTGTGTGTTAGTGTGTGTTGTGAGGTGTGTGTTACAGTGTGTTAGTGTGTGTTACTGTGGTGTGTTAGTGTGTGTTACTGTGTGTGTGTTATACAGTGTGTTACAGTGTGTGTTACTGTGTGTGTGTGTTACAGTGTGTGTGTTACTGTGAGTGTGTTACTGTGAGTGTGTGTGTGTGTGTTACTGTGTGTGTGTTAGAGTGTGTGTTATGTGTTACTGTGAGTGTGTTACTGTGAGTGTGTGTTACTGTGAGTGTGTGTGTGTGTTACTGTGAGTGTGTTAGTGTGAGTGTGTGTTATACTGTGTGTGTGTTATACTGTGAGTGTGTGTTACTGTGAGTGTGTGTTAGTGTGTTACTGTGAGTGTGTGTTACTGTGGTGTGTTAGTGTGTGTGAGTGTGTGTTACTGTGGGTGTGTTAGTGTGTGTACTGTGTGTGTGTGTGTGTTACTGTGTGTGTTACTGTGAGTGTGTGTTATACTGTGTGTGTGTTAGTGTGTGTGTTATACTGTGAGTGTGTGTTAGTGTGTGTTACTGTGAGTGTGTTAGTGTGTGTGTATACTGTGAGTGTGTGTTATAAAGTGTGTGATATACTGTGAGTGTGTTATGTGTGTTAGTGTGAGTGTGTTATGTATAGCACACAGAGTGTGTGTTAGTGAGTGTGTGTTATGTGTGTACTGTGTGTGTGTACTGTGATGTGTGTTACTGTGTGTACTGTGAGTGTGTGTGTACTGTGAGTGTGTTACTGTTACTGTGAGTGTGTGTTACAGTGTGTGTTACAGTGTGTGTGTTACTGTGTGTGTGTTGTGTGTGTGTGTTATACTGTGAGTGTGTGTACTGTGGGTGTGTGTTATACTGTGAGTGTGTGTTACTGTGAGTGTGTTACTGTGAGTGTGAGTTATACTGTGAGTGTGTGTTATGTGGTGTGTTACTGTGAGTGTGTGTTACTATGAGTGTGTGATTACTGTGAGTGTGTGTTACTGTGTGTGTTAGTGTGTTACTGTGAGTGTGTTATACTGTGAGTGAGTGTGTGTTATAGTGTGAGTGTGTATACTGTGTGTGTTATGTGTGTGTTATGTGAGTGTGTGTTAGTGTGTGTTACTGTGAGTGTGTGTTATACTGTGAGTGTGTGTTACTGTGTGTGTGTGCTGTGGTGTGTGTTAGTGTGTGTGTGTGTGTGTTCTATGTGAGTGTGTGTGTGTGTGCTGTGAGTGTGTGTGTGTGTGTGTATACTGTGAGTGTGTGTTACTGTGGGTGTGTTAGTGTACTGTGAGTGTGTGTTATGTGTGTGTGTGTGTATACTGTGTGTGTTAGTGTGTGTGTGTGCACTGTGAGTGTATACTGTGAGTGTGTTACTGTTGTGTGTAGTGTGTGTTATGTGTGACTGTGTGTGTGTTACTGTGAGTGTGTGTTACTGTGAGTGTGTGTTGTGTTACTGTGTGTGTGAGTGTGTGTTACTGTGAGTGTGTGTTATGTGAGTGTGTTGCTGTGAGTGTGTGTTACTGTGAGTGTGTGTTACTGTGTGTGTGTGAGTGTGTGTTATACTGTGTGTGTGTGTGTGTTAGTGTGTGTTACTGTGTGTTAGTGTGTGTTACTGTGAGTGTGTGTTACTGTGTGTGTACTGTGATGTGTGTGAGTGTGTATTACTGTGAGTGTGTGTTACTGTGTGAGTGTGTTACTGTGAGTGTGTTACTGTGAGTGTGTGTTACTGTGAGTGTGTGTTATGTGAGTGTGTGTTAGTGTGTGTGTTACTGTGAGTGTGTGTTACTGTGACTGTGTGTGTATACTGTGAGTGTGTACTTACAGGAGTGTGTATTGTGTGTGTTATACTGTGAGTCTGTGTTATAGTGTGTGGTGTGTGTGTTAGTGTGTGTTACTATGTGTGTGTTACTGTGGTGTGTGTTACTGTGTGTGTTTACTGTCAGTGTGAGTGTGTTACTGTGAGTGTGTGTACTGTGAGTGTGTGTGTATGTGTGTTACTGTGAGTGTGTGTTACTGTGAGTGTGTGTTACTGTGAGTGTGTGTTACTGTGTGTGTGTGTGTGTGTGTACAGTGTGTGTTACTGTGTGTGTGTTAGTGTGTTACTGTGAGTGTGTTACTAGTGTGTTACTGTGAGTGTGTGTTATAGTGTGAGTGTGTGATATACTGTGTTGTGTTTGCTGTGGTGTGTGTTATGTGTGTGTATACTGTGAGTGTGTGTTACTGTGTGTGTGTTACATGTGTGTGTTACTGTGTGTGTTGTGTGAGTGTTACTGTGAGTGTGTGTTATGTGTGTATGTGAGTGTGTGTTACTGTGAGTGTGTGTACTGTGAGTGTGACTGTGTGTGTGTTAGTGTGTGTTACAGTGTTGTGTTACTGTGTGTGTGTTATGTGTGTACTGTGATGTGTGTGTGTGTGTGTTATAGTGTGTGTGTGTTAGTGTGTTACTGTGATGTGTGTTACAGTGTGTGTTACTGTGAGTGTGTGTGTATACTGTGAGTGTGTTACTGTGAGTGTGTGTTACTGTGAGTGTGTGTTACTGTGAGTGTGTGTTACTGTGAGTGTGTTACTGTGAGTGTGTTATAGTGTGTGTGAGTGTCTGTTACTGTGAGTGTGTTACTGTGTGTGTGTTATATACTGTGTGTGTGTGTTAGTGTGTGTGTGTGCATATAGTGTGTGTGATACTGTGGTGTGTGTGCACTGTGTGTGTTATGCTGTGAGTGTGTTATAGTGTGATGTGTGATACTGTGATGTGGCTTGTGAGTGTACTAGTGAGTGTGTTATAGGGTGTGTGTTTATACAGGTGTGTGTGTAGTGTGTGAGTGTGTGTTATAGTGTGTGTGTGGGTGTTACTGTGAGTGTGTGTTACTGTGTGTGTGTTATGTGTGTGTAGTGTGTTAGTGTGTGTGTATACTGTGAGTGTGTGTTACTGTGTGTTATGCTGTGAGTGTGTGTTACTATGTGTGTGTGTGTGTGGGTGTGTGTTACTGTGAGTGTGTGTTATAGTGTGTGTTACTGTGAGTGTGTGTTATAGTGTGTGTGTGTGTGTGTGTGTCTTATAATGTGAGTGTGTGTTATAGTGTGTGTGTGTTACAGTGTGTACTGTGAGTGTGTGTGTATACTGTGAGTGTGTAGTGTGTGTTACTGTGAGTGTGTGTACTGTGAGTGTGTTACTGTGAGTGTGTAACTGTGTGTGTTAGGTGTGTTACTGTGAGTGTGTGAGTACTGTGTTAGAGTGTGTTACTGTGAGTGTGTGTTACTGTGAGTGTGTTACTGTGAGGTGTGTGTTAGTGTGTTACTGTGAGTGTGTGTACTGTGTGTGTGTTAGTGTGTGTTACTGTGTGTGTGTGTGTGTGTGTGTTACTGTGAGTGTGTGTTACTGTGAGTGTGTGTGTGAGTGTGTGTTACTGTGAGTGTGTGTTAGTGTGTGTTATACTGTGAGTGTGTGTTATGTGCAAAGCATGTGTGTTATGTGTACTGTGAGTGTGAGTGTATATGTGAGTGTGTGTACTACTGTGTGAGTGTACTGTGAGTACTGTGAGTGTGTGTGTTATACTGTGAGTGTGTTACTGTGAGTGTGTGTTACTGTGTGTGTGTTATGTGTGAGTGTGTGTTGTGTGTGTGTGTGTTACAGGTGTGTGTTAGTGTGTGTTATACTGTGAGTGTGTTACTGTGTGTGTGTACTGTGAGTGTGTGTTACTGTGAGTGTGTGTTACTGTGAGTGTGTTACTGTGAGTGTGTGTTACTGTGTGTGTGTGTGTGTGTGTGTGTGTGTGTACTGTGAGTGTGTGTGTGTAGTGTGTGTTACTGTGAGTGTGTTACTGTGTGTGTTAGTGTGAGTGTGTGAGTGTGTGTTACTGTGTGTGTGTTATACTGTGAGTGTGTTATACTGTGAGTGTGTGTTACTGTGAGTGTGTTACTGTGAGTGTGTGTTACTGTGAGTGTGTGTGTGTGTGTACTGTGAGTGTGTGTTACTGTGAGTGAGCAGTGTGTGTTATACTGTGTGTGTGTTTTGTGTTTGTGTGTGTGTTTTAGTGTGTGTGTTACTGTGAGTGTGTGTTACTGTGAGTGTGTGTTACTGTGAGTGTGTGTGTTATAGTGTGACTGTGAGTGTGTTACTGTGAGTGTGTGTTTTTCTGTGTGTTGTCAGTGTGTTATACTGTGAGTCTGTGAGTGTGTTACTGTGAGTGTGTGTACTGTGAGTGTGAGTGTGTGAGTATACTGTGAGTGTGTGTTGTGTGTGTTACTGTGTGTAGTGTGTGTGTTACTGTGAGTGTGTGTTATATGTGTGTTGCTGTGAGTGTGTTACTGTGTGTGTGTGTGTTATACTGTGTGTGTGTACTGTGTGAGTGTGTGTTAGTGTGTGTGTTGTGTTACTGTGAGTGTGTGTTATACTGTGTGTACTGTGAGTGTGTGTTACTGTGTGTGTGTTACTGTGAGTGTGTGTACTGTGTGAGTGTGTGTTGTCACTGTGAGTGTGTGTGTACTGTGTGTGTGTGTACTGTGAGTGTGTGTGTATACTGTGGGTGTGTGAGTGTGTGTTATGTGAGTGTGTGTATAGTGTGTGTGTGAGTGTGTGTTACTGTGTGTTACTGTGTGTGTTAGTGTGTGTTACTGTGTGTGTTAGTGTGTTACTGTGAGTGTGTTAGTGAGTGTGTTATACTGTGAGTGTGTGTTACTGTGTGTGTGTACTGTGTGTGTGTTAGTGTGTGTTACTGTGTGTGTACTGTGAGTGTGTGTGTGTGTTATCTGTGAGTGTGTGTTATACTGTGAGTGTGTGTTAGTGTGTGTGTACTGTGAGTGTGTGTGTAGTGTGAGTGTGAGTGTGTACTGTACTGTGTGTGTTACTGTGAGTGTGTGTTACTGTGTGTTAGTGTGTTACTGAGTGTGTGTTACTGTGTGTTAGTGTGTGTAGTGTGTGTGTTACTGTGATGTGAGTGTGTTACTGTGAGTGTGTGTATACTGTGAGTGTGTGTATACTGTTGTTATACTGTGAGTGTGTGTACTGTGTGAGTGTGTGATACTGTGGAGTGTGTGTTACTGTGAGTGTGTGACATGTGTGAGTGTGTTACTGTTGTGTGTGTGTGTGTTAGTGTGTGTATACTGTGTGTGTAGTGTCAGCAGTTACTGTGTGTGTGTTACTGTTAGTGTGTGTTAGTGTGTGTTATGTGACTGTGAGTGTGTTACTGTGAGTGTGTTAGTGTGTTACTGTGAGTGTGTGTTATACTGTGTGTAGTGTGAGTGTGTTACAGAGTGTGTTACTGTGAGTGTGTGAGTGTGTGTGTGTGTTACTGTGAGTGTGTGTTACTAGTGTGTGTGTATTGTGAGTGTGTTACTGTGAGTGTGTGTTACTGTGTGTATCAGAGTGTGTGTTACTGTGAGTGTGTTATACTGTGAGTGTGTGTTACTGTGAGTGTGTTACTGTGAGTGTGTGTGAGTGTGTGTTACTGTGTGTGTGAGTGTACTGTGTGTGTGTTGTGTTGATGTGTGTTACTGTGAGTGTGTTATACTGTGAGTGTGTGTACTGTGAGTGTGTGTTACTGTGAGTGTGTGTTACTGTGAGTGTGTGTTATACTGTGTGTTAGTGTGTGTGTTATGTGAGTGTGTGTTATGTGACTGTGAGTGTGTTACTGTGTGTGTGTTATACTTTGAGTGAGTGACTGTGTAACTGTGTAGCTGTGATACTGTGAGTGTGTGTTATACTGTGAGTGTGTTACTGTGAGTGTGTGTGATGTGTACTGTGCACTGTGAGTGTGTGTTGTGTACTGTGAGTGTGTGTATACTGTGAGTGTGTGTTATGGAGTGTGAGTGTGTGTTATCAGCATGTGTGTGTGTGTTGGTGTGTGTGTGTACTGTGTGTACTAGTGTGAGTGTGTTACTGTGAGTGTGTGTTACTGTGTGTGTGTACTGTGAGTGTGTTACTGTGAGTGTGTGTTAGTGTGTTACTGTGTGTGTTAGTGTGTGTGTACTGTGAGTGTGTTACTGTGTGTGTTAGTGTGTGTGTGTACTGTGACTGTGTGTTACTGTGAGTGTGTGTGTTACTGTGTGTGTGTGTTACTGTGAGTGTGTGTTATACTGTGTGTGTTATACTGTGAGTGTGTTACTGTGATGTGTTATAGTAAAAGTTAACTGTGCATGTGTGTGTACTGTGTGTTAGTGTATACTGTGAGTGTTACATGTGTGTGTGTCAGTGTTGTGACTGTGAGTGTGTTACTGTGAGTGTGTTACTGTGTGTGTACTGTGAGTGTGTGTGTGTGTATACTGTGAGTGTGTGTTATACTGTGAGTGTGTGTTATACTGTGAGTGTGTGTACAGTGTGTGTGTTGAGGTGTGTGTTATCACTGTGTGTTAGGTGTGTTATATCAGTTAGGTGTGTTACTGTGAGTGTGTTACACTGTGTTACTGTGCACTGTGTGAGGTGTGTTACTGTGAGTGTGTGTGTATACTGTGTGTGAGTGTGTTATACTGTGAGGTGTGTTATACTGATGCTGTATACTGTGAGTGTGTGTTAGTGTGTGTACTGTGTGAGTGTGTGTGAGTGTGTGTGTATACTGTGAGTGTGTGTTACTGTGAGTGTGTGTTACTGTGTATAAGTGTGTATCAGTGAGGTGTAAGTTATAGGTGGCTGTGAGGCACTGTGGAGTGTGACTGTGTGTGTGTGA
Organism: Scortum barcoo; assembly: GCA_023238725.1. Classification (NCBI taxonomy): domain Eukaryota; kingdom Metazoa; phylum Chordata; class Actinopteri; order Centrarchiformes; family Terapontidae; genus Scortum; species Scortum barcoo. Next base: position 654,567 of record CM041550.1, read on the forward strand.
GCATACTGTGAGGTGTGTTACTGTGAGTGTGTGTTACTGTGAGTGTGTGAGTTACTGTGAGTGTTACTGCAGTGTGTACTGTGAGTGTGTTATACTGTGAGGTACTGTGTGTGTGTGTTACTATGTGGGAGTGTAGAGTGTGTTATACTGTGAGTGTGTGAGTGTGTTATACTATGTGTTACTGAGTGTGTACATGTGTGTGAGTGTGTTACTGTGAGTGTGTGTTATACTGTGAGTGTGTGTGTGAGGTGTGTTACTGTGACTGTGAGTGTGTGTTGTGTTACTGTGAGTGTGAGTGTGTTATGTGAGGAAGGACTGTGTGAGTGTGTGTATACTGTGAGGTAGTGTGTGTGTGACTGTGAGTGTGTGTTATACTGTGAGTGTGTTACTGTGAGTGTGTGTTATACTGTGAGTGTGTTATACTGTGAGTGTGTGTGTGTTACTGTGTTATGTGTGTTGAGTGTGTGTTATGTGAGTGTCTGTGAGTGTGTGTTGTGTACTGTGAGGGTGTGTGTGTGTTGTTATACTGTGAGTGTGTGTTATAGTGTGTGTTACATGTGTGTTATACTGTGAGTGTGTGTTACTGTGAGTGTGTTAGTGTGTGTATACTGTGAGTGTGTTACTGTGTGTTATGTGTGTTACTGTGAGTGTGTGTTATACTGTGAGTGTTACTGTGAGTGTGTGTTATGTGTTATACTGTGTGTGTTAGTGTGTGTGTACTGTGAGGCAGTGGTGGGTGTCACTGTGAGTGTGTGTATACTGTGAGTGTGTGTCTGTGACATTGTGAGGTGTTACTGTGTGTGTGTTATACTGTGAGTGTGTAAGAGGTAAAGCTTGTGTGAGTGTGTGTTATGTGACTGTGAGTGTGTGTTACTGGTGAGTGTGTTACTGTGAGTGTGTGTTACATATGTGTGTTATACTGTGTGTGTGTGAGTGTGTGTTACTGTGTGTTAGTGTGTTACTGTGAGTGTGTTACTGTGTGTGTGTTACTGTGAGTGTGTGTTAGAGTGTGTATGTACTGTGAGTGTGTGTTACTGTGTGTGTGTGAGTGTGTTATTGTGAGTGTGTGTGTATACTGTGAGTGTGTGTTGTGATAGTGTGTGTGTGTGAGTGTGTGTTATACTGTGTGTGTGTACTGTGAGGTGTTACCAGAGGTGTGTGTGTGTGAGTGTGTGTTACTGTGAGTGTGTGTATACTGTGAGTGTGTTACTGTGTTATAGTGTGTGTTAGTGTGTTACTGTGAGTGTGTGTTACTGTGAGTGTGTGTGTTATACTGTGAGTGTGTGTTGTGACTGTGAGTGTGTTAGTGTGTGTTATTAGTGTGATACTGTGAGTGTGTGTTACTGTGAGTGAGTGTGTGTTAGTGTGTGAGTTGTACTGTGAGTGTGTGTGTGTGACTGTGAGTGTGTTACTGTGAGTGTGTGTATAGGGAGGTACTGTGTGTGTGAGTGTGTGATATAGTGTGAGTGTGTGATATACTGTTTATGTGTGTTATACTGTGAGTGTGTGTTACTTTGAGTGTGTGTTACTGTGAGTGTGTGATATAGTGTGAGTGTGTATTATACTTTGAGTGTGTGTTATACTGTGATTGTGTGTTATAGTGTGAGTGGTGTTACTGTGAGTGTGTGGTATGCAGTGAGTGTGTTACTTTGAGTGTGTGTTACACATGTGAGTGTGTGATATAGTGTGAGTGTGTATTATACTTTAGGTGTGTGTGTGTTATAGTGTGAGTGTGTGTTATAGTGTCAGTGTGTGATATAGTGTGAGTGTGTGATATACTGTGAGTGTGTGATATAGTGGGAGTGTGTGTTATACTGTGAGTTACTGTGAGTGTGTGTTATAGTGTGAGTGTGTCTTATAATGTGAATGTGAGTGTGTGTTATAGTGTGAGTGTGTGATATAGCGTTAGTGTGTGTATACTGTGAGTTATCAGTGAGTGTGTGATAGTGTGATAGTGTGAGTGTGTGTCATACTGTGAGTGTGTGATATAGTGTGTGTGTAGAGCTTCACTTTCACTTTGATGTTTTGTGTAGCTTCACTTCACGTAGCTTTTTGTTTATGTTTACTTCATTTAGTCTTACTGAGCTTTAACATAGATCTGTTTTTATCCAGAATCTTGTGGTTTATTTGATCCGTTTTTCCTCTAATGTCCTTCTCCAGGTTAAATATTTGATCTTAGTGTTTCTGTACTCTGTGGTGACTCTCGTACACGTGTAGCTCAGATAACTTCATTTTTTTAGTTTTCTGTCTGTTGTCCTCGCAGGCTGAGCGGTTTGTCTCCCTTCATGGGCGACAATGACAACGAGACTCTTTCCAATGTCACCTCGGCCTCCTGGGACTTTGAGGATGAGGCCTTCGACGAAATCTCAGACAACGCCAAAGACTTCATCACCAACCTGCTGAAGAAAGACATGAAGTAAGAAAACACAGCGTCTCTGTGGTCTGAGGAGAGAGGCCATATTGACCATAGTTTAGCAGTGTGTAATGTGTGCGTGTGTGTGTGTGTCAGGGCTCGGCTGACCTGCGCTCAGTGTTTCGAACACACCTGGCTAAAGCAGGACACCAACACCATGAAGGCCAAGAAACTGTCCAAGGAGAGGATGAAGAAGTACATCCTGAGGAGGAAGTGGCAGGTAAACAACAACAACAACATGAGGACTTGCGTCAAAACGCCATTACATAACAAAATCACGTTGTCCATCATGGCCGACAGCACAGGAAGTGATGATGTCTGTGTCCTCTGCAGAAAACGGGTCACGCTGTTCGAGCCATCGGCAGATTGTCGTCCATGGCCATGATGGCAGGAGTCAGCGCCAAGAAGGGCTCGCCCACCGAAGGTACGAACAGCCGCTGCTAAGTGTGTTCAAACCAAAGTCACAGTCAGGCTGGTCGAACCTTCAGGTGAGTCACACCTGAGCTCACCTGTGAGGACAGAAAGACTCTGAAAACAATCTGCAGCCACCTGGGAGATGTCACGTTTGTTAGTCTGAAAGTCAGCATGAGGAATTATGTCTGATATTACAGTCAGCTGACTCTGTGTGTGTGTGTGTGTGTTCAGAGGATAACCAGTTCCTGGAGTGTTTGGAGTATGAGCAGAAGACGGAGTGTAAGCCGACCTTCAGCTCAGTCATCAAAGACGTGGAGGTGGTGGAGGGCAGCGCCGCTCGATTTGACTGCAAGATCGAAGGTACGAGAACCAGAGAAAGTACAGGAAGTAAAGGTGATACAGGAAGTACAGGAGATACAGGAAGTACAGGAAATACAGGAAGTACAGGAGATACAGGAAGTACAGGTGGTATGGGAGGTACAGAAAACTTGTACTTGTATTCAAGTACTAACACACTATTTAGAAACAGATGCAGTATGTCAGTACAGTACAGCATGTTTCTGACCCACAATCCTCTGCGCTGCTGTCTGAGTGTGTTCACAGCTCAGTGTTATGATGAAGTCGTCTGTTTACAGACAGCAGCACTGGTTTCATATTTCCACACTGTGATGTGGTCAAAAGCTCTGGAAGAGCTAAAGGACGATTAATAACAGGAGGATTAATGAGAGAAACAATGCCAAGACTGATGTACTGATTGATCAATTGACTGATTGATTGACTGATCGATTGATTGATGTGTCCAGGTTACCCCGACCCAGAGGTGGTGTGGTACAAAGACGACCAGCCAATCAAAGAGACCCGACACTTTCAGATTGACTACGATGAAGAAGGAAACTGCAGCCTGGTCATTTCAGAGGTCAGAGGTCACCTGTTGATCCATTGTTTTGTTGATCCAAAACAAGATCAATCTCTGAATGGTCTGAACATGCAGACTGACTTGAGGTTTTGTTCAGTTTTGTCAGTTTTTAGGTGTAAATCTCTGATCTGATGCTCCGTGGAGCTCTGGGCAGATCAGTACGTTTACATGCTAATCAATAAATAATCAATAAATGTATAGAAACGAATGATGTCTTGCTTCCCGCAGGTGTCCGGTGATGATGACGCCAAGTACACAGTGAAGGCCGTCAACAGTCTGGGGGAGGCGACCTGCACTGCCGAGCTGCTGGTGGAGGTGATGGCTGGAGAGAGGAGGAGGAGGAGGAGGAAGAGGAGGAGGAGGAATAAAGCAGTGTTGATGTGGACTCCCACAGGAAGAGGAGCTGCTCCTCTTCAGCTTGTCAGACCTGAGCAGGAAAAACGTACCTTCAAATAAACAGAGTGTGTTGATGTTGTTGGAGGAGCAGGTGGGCGGGGTTTGTGTTAAACTGTAGCAACTACAGTGTGCCCCCCCCCACACGTTAAAGTAAAGTAGTAAGCATGGTAAACTCCGCCCACCTGAAACCTGAGAGCAGAAGCCCCACCCCTCTCAGGTTAGCCTCTGCTCATTGGTGGATTTCCTCTTTGAGTTTGTTTCTTTGACACGTAGAGTTGAAACAGGATTCTTGTTTTTCTGTCCTTTTTTACATCATGTCTAAAAATATTTCATTTAAAATAATGAGAGCTGAGGAGTTTGACCAGCAGGTGGTGCTGTGGAGCAACGTTTTTAACATTTGTGGTGCTCACTCACAACAGCTGGTGGCGCTAACGGGTTGATAAACTTGGTGATGCAAACAGATCCAAAATATTCAAAAACAGGGAGCTTTACTACGTTAATGATTACAGCTCCCATGATGCTTTAGACAGTATTGTAATACAGTGTTAAGCTAACAAAAGAACCATCTTTCGTCTCTGACAACATTATGAGGTGTGACGGATTAAAGTCCAGGATCCTGGCTCAGCTCAGTACGAAGGACCCAAACCTTGATGAGGAAATGCACTGATGGGACGTTCAGCTACACCTCCCAGGGCCTCAGAGGCTCATGGGAGATGTAGTTGTTGTTGTGGTCGATGCAGGGTGGGACTTTAACTCTCTGTGTGTAAAATGTACTGTATGTGAAGCAGACCTGCTCCCTGTGGGAGTCCAGGTGAGAAGGGAGATGGTACGCAGTGATGACGGCAGAGATGAGCATATTCTCAGAGTTTGGTCACCAACAACAGCCCAAAAGCTCCACAGGTACTTTATGCAGTTAGCACTGAAGCTAACATGATCCAGATTTAAAGTGCCGGATCATCCAGAGACCAGAGACCGGAACAGGTATTAGACCTGACCTGGACTCACTTCAGAACACTGACGATGGTTAGCTCGGCCATAAAACAAAGAAACATGAATCCAGATGGGAACCTAGGCCTGATCAAACAGACACACAGCCTGATGACACCTGGCCTCTGATCCACGGGGGGGTGCCTGAGGGGGTCTGATGGTTCATCGAGGTTTCCCAACACTCGGGTTCAGGAGAGGCCGTAAAATAATCATGTTTAAATGAATTCAGACAAATTATAATCCCACACTCACACAGTGCATCAACATCTGCAGGATCTTTACCTGATTGTGCCTGACTGGTTGAAGCTGTAACAGCCTCACCACAGATGGTTTCTGGGTAACGGAGTCTTCTGAACAGTTTTGTGTCGTTGCCACTTTGAGCTGCTAAAAGCATCCTGAGTGAGTCGAGTGCCTTAATGTGAACGTGACCCAACTGTGTGAGTATCCGTCAGGGTGAGAAGGGACAATAAGTTATAGAAGAAGAAGAGTTTGTAGTCTTTAACCCGGCTGCTTCTTGTTTGCATCTGACGTGTTCAGCTGAGGATTGTTCGATGTGTCTGTTTCTTTTCTTCTGTTTGAGCACTTTTCTTTCTGTCTTCTTTGTGTTTTGGACTTCGACAGCAGTTTTACCCTGAAAACATCTTCCAGCATCACCTCTGCCTTACACTGTCCGCCTTGCAGCAGCACACACACACTAACATCACTTTCTACCAGACTTTTCTCTCATGTTCCCTTCAAGCTGCTTTAAAAACAACTTGGCTGTGTTAGTCTCTGTAACGTTGTCAATGTGAAACTACACACAGCTTTAAAACACCAGTAGTAACAAAAATCAGACTCAGGCAACATTTCATTATCAATGAATTTGTACAAAAGCACATTTATTCATCATTCATCATTTTTAAAATCTCATCATTAAAAGATGAAAACAATAATTACAATATCTCATCTCTTAATTATTTTGAATGAGAGCATATCTAGTAATTCAGTTTGAACTCAGCATCTCAAAATAACGATGATAACAATGAGACCTGTTTTCAAAATGACACACTTGTATCTTGTAAGTGAAATGGAGATATCTCAGATTTATGAGGTTGTGAGGTCCCATAAGGTCTTAGATCTCATTAGAAACTGAGAGGAACTTGCAGGTCTGTTCATCCAGTCTTTCAGATCTCCTTTATCCACCTTTGTTCATTTTGGCGGCAGCTTGGAGAGTCTGGTAGAAAGAGTGTGTGTGAGTTAACGAGTGAAAGAGTTCATGCTGATGTCGAAGTCTCTGAATGTCTGTTGTCACATTCCAGCTGTTTGTTTGTGCTTTAACATTTATTTAAAGGCTTTATGAACCAAAGAATGGTCACGGTGTGTTTGTGTGATCGGCTGCATTACGCCTCCTGACTCTAGATCTTACTGCGCCTCTCTGTGTGTTTGTTTGTTTTTAAGAATGTTTTATTTTTGGACTTATTTAATGCACAGATTCATAATTCTAATATTATCATTTGAGCATCTGTCGTCGTGGAGATCTTCTCGCAGCACTTAATTTGCCACAGTTATTAACCCCCCCATACTAAACCAAGCAGTGGACTCACTCCTAGACTGATTTGTTTTTGTATTAGATGTATGTAGATTATATTTCTCTAATTTTTATAAATATATATCAGTTTGATGAACTGCAGATGACATGTATGAGAACACTACAACTGTAGTTACTCACAGATACCAAATAAATTGATCACAAACCCAAAGAGCTGCTGTGGACTGTGATGTACCGACACACACTTTACAGGTTACCATGACTCACACACTGCACACGACACGATATCACACAGTCATCAGGATTCAAGGTTTTGATGAGTGATGAAGTTTAACATTAAACTCCATCAGTTTAATTCACCTGTTTGAAGATCAGACGAACTCTTCATCACATTACTTTGAGAATCTGCGATCAATAAATACACAGTCTGTGTGTGTGTGTGTGTGTGTGTGATGGACAGCAGCTGGTCAGTGTGTCAGGTGAGTTAATTAGCTCACCTAAGAGCAGCTCGTTAAGCAGCAGCTCATTAGTCCACAGAGTCGTCCTTACACACACACACACACACATTACATCATCCACATGTTGTTTGTTACAGCCGTAGATCTCGTGACTTTTGACCACTTTCACTCAAACCTGAGGGCCGCACACCTGCAGGGGCCGAACTAAAGATGAACTAATGACTGAAATAAATTAAATCAATGAAAAATCAGACACTGTGTAATTTCTGAAGAGCTCCACCTTCATTACAACACACGGCTGACAGAAGAGGATGGGCTTGGTGTTTGTAACATTCAGATGATTCATTGTGATGATCCGTCAGCTGCGAGCTGTTTGAAGACAACAAACTGACCTCAGACTTCCTTCATAAACATGAGATGAAGCTCTGCAGGACGTGATCAGATACGCTGACGATAAAATCATGTCAGGAACACAGGAAGCATTCAGCACAGCCAGGTGAGGTTCAGGTGAGGTTCAGGTGAGCTGTAACACCTCTGATAGTGACCGTCTCAAACCACGTTTATGTCACCGCTCTGCTTCGGTTTACTGAGAAATCTTTACCTGCTTACAGCAGCTCCAGGTGTGACTGTTGAGTGACTTTGTGATCAAAGTTAAAACCTGCCAATAAACTCCAAACCAATAAACTTCAACTGTTAAAATCCAACAACCCTCTGACTGCGAACATCGAGCTTGTTTAACGCTTTATGAACACGGAGCATCAAATGAGAGCGCCTGATTTCTTCATCAGGCTGGGTTAAAGGTCCTGTTAGCTCTGAAATACTGACTGTGAATTATCGGCTCTGAAAATATCTACGTACCTGTGCATTTTTAAAATAATCAAACCTGTTACTTCTCACAACAATGTCTTTAGGCGGGCTGAAGAGAGAAGTTTGTGGTTGATAGTTTAATGAGCTCGAAAGTCAGTCGAAACTAAACAAAACCCACAAACGAGTATTATTAATGTTTATCAATCTGATTATTGATGTTTATCAGTCTGATTATTAATGTTAACCTAGATATACCAATCTGTCAATTAACGTACATCAGTGATCACTAATATTTACTGATGTTTATTAATGTTTATCAGCCTGTTGATTCATGTTGATCACGTGTTTATTGATCGGTTTATGACTCTGTTTGTTAATGTTTAATAATATTGATAACTGACTCTTTTGATCAGCTCGTGATGTGGTCAGAGTTGAACGTGACCTCTGTGACCCCTGTGACGTCACTGACCCTGGAGGGCCTCGCGTCGCTGTCTGATCACAGCCTGCTCTTCTAACTCGTGTTTCTGTCAGCTTTCCTCTTCGTGATGCTCTCTGACTCTCTGCTGCTTTATCTCATCTGCAGCGTGTGCTCTGCCGCCCGATGTGTGCTGCTCAACTCCGCTGCTGCGAGCGCGGCGGTGTATCCCAAACTGCTGTCAGACTTTCTGCGGGCCTGCAGGCCCCCGCAGGTGTAATCCGTGGAAATATAATACAAATATAAATGTAAAGGTGTGAACTTGCTAAAGTGGTAAAATGGAGGTGTAAGTGTTGTAAATGTTGTAATGTTGTAAACATGAGGTCAACATAAAGTCTGATCCCCTGCAGCACTTTGAGCATGGAGCCTTTAAGTAGCTGATAATACTGCAGTAATATTTGTAATAGAGTATTTTACAGACAGCAGTACTTTAATAATCTCTTGTGATAATCTCTCTCTTGAATTTCTCTTGGAGATTAATAAAGTATCCATCTATCTAATCCTGCAGCTGTTCGGTGTGTCAGCAGGGGGCGCTGTCACACACTCACACACAGGAAGCTCTCTCTGGGCATGCGCAGTGGCCCCGCCGTGTTGACGGTCCGTGGCGGTGCAGACGTGAGCCTCGGTGTGTTTTCGGTGTGTTTTCGGTGTTAGTGTCGGTGAAGATGGCCGGCACCGCGCTGAAGAGACTCATGGCGGAGTATAAACGTGAGTGACAGCGTCGTAACAGCGCTCTCAGCCAATGAGGGAGCTGGAAACGTTAGCAAACAGGCTAACAGCTGCTACAATCCTCTTACACCAGACTCCATTAAAGAATCGGCAGTTTTAATGTTTCTCTGCTCCTCTGCGCTGTAATCAGGCATGCTAACATAGATCCTCAGTCCTCAAAAAGGGTATAAGGGTATATAACGTGTTTTTGTCGCTGACTGTCCTCGGTGAACTTTTTAATCATCCAACTTCACTAACAGACCAAAAGTGGAATTTATCACCAGCAGCCTGTAAACAGGATGTGTTTGTTAAGCTGAATTAAAGATGAGACTCTGTTAAGTTTCAGGTAAACACAGTGTGACACTCGCACTGTCTTATATATGTTTTATTTTCATTTTTGTCAATTTGATAGAATTTTAAATGGAGTTTGGTCCTTCAGGAGACACCTCGCAGTCTCGGTTATCTGTGGGAGCTGAGCCTCAGTATCAATATTAATATTGAATCAATATATGTTAATGTTTGAACACTTTATGATTAGTAAAGTTTATTAGTTGATGTTGTGATGTTAGCATGTTACCTCCGTGTTCAACACAGAGAGGTCAGAGGTCACGGAATCTGACCCTGGGTGTGTTTTGTGTTTCAGAGCTGACCCTGAACCCACCTGAGGGGATCGTCGCAGGTGAGCCTGAATACTCATCAATAAATTACCTGTCAAGTCCATCTGTGGGATAGAAAACTTCAGTTAAAAATATTTATTTATTATCAGAAGAAGTGTTGATGAGTTCCTGTTGATTGACTAATTAATCAGAAATAGTGTGATCAGACTTGATTAATACTTAGATATTTACCAAAGTGATGGCTGCTATCATTCACATTGCCATGGTAACGCACATCTACTGAATTCAACAAAAAGATGAAAAATGATTTTATTATGATGACAGTGTAAAATACAGTTACCTGACAGGTGTGTGTATTAACTGACCCCCTGTACAGTCAGTAACCAATGTGTGTGTTTCCTGCAGGTCCAGCCAATGAGGAGAACTTCTTTGAATGGGAGGCGCTCATCATGTGAGTGAATCATAGACTGAAGTTGCCGTTTGATCCAGATTCACATCAGCAACATGAGAACAAGAAGAATCTGTTTCTCCGACAGAACCTGCTGTCAGATAAACCACGATAAGAGATCAGTTTGGAGGGACGCAGAGTTCACGTTATCATGGTGTCCTGATATGAGTTACACCTCAGAGCTGTATGAATGTTAAAGTTTGTATTTATCATTAAACTAGAGCAGAGAGGCTTTAAATATAAAATTCTCACAGGCAGAAACTTTTAAAAAATACTTTTGCTTTAAGGTGATGTGATGGTTTGTTGGCACATTTACAAACAGTGCTGCAGTAAAGCCAAATGTTTCAGGTGAGGACTAAAATGTATTTTTCATGTTAATATGAAATTATACACATTTTTTAAACTTCTTTTATACTTTTGGAGACATAGATAAACTTTAAAGTCGATTAAAGTAGGAAATAACTTGAGAGAGAGAGAGCTGCATTGAACATGATGTCAGTGAAGGCAGCAGCTGAAATGGAGTTTTGGAGTTGTTTTTGTCGTTGTTGTTGTTGTTGTTGTCAATGGCGTGCGAGCAGTGTCAGTCGTCCCTTTAATTTAACCTGCAGCTCCTTCACATTCCTGCTCACTATGACATCAGCGCCACCACATCCCATAATTACCTGGAGCAGTCCTCGGGTGTAGCTCAGGTGTTACTCCCTCACTGTGAGCGAGGCCGTGCTGTTTTATTTGCTCAGTTCAACAGTCACAGTGTTAATAAAGTTTGATTGAACTGAATCATGTCACAGTTTAACAAGGTTTTTCACCAAAGCACCTCACAAACTGACGAGATGGTCCAACAGCTGACTGAGACGCTTCATGTCTTTACTCCTACCACCTGTCTGTGATCCTGTGGTGTGGTGCTCTGATCCTGATCCTGACCCTAACCCCGACCCCTGCGTGATTCTGGTCTCTGTATTTCAGGGGTCCTCAGGATACCTGTTTTGAAGGTGGAGTGTTTCCGGCCGTCCTCAGTTTCCCCTCAGACTACCCACTCAGCCCCCCCAAGATGAGGTTCACCTGCGACATGTTTCACCCCAACAGTGAGTCAACAGAACCTCCTTAGGTCACTTAGTCAACTGGCACCAGATCCAGCAGAGACACTATGAAGGCGTCTTTCGGCTGTTAGCGTGTTGTTAGCTGTGATTAATGGAGCCTGAGCCATGATGTCACAGGGTGTCAGTCTGAGCACGCTCAGTACTGATTAAAGGACCAGACACTGCTGACCATTCATCACACACGCACACACACACACACACACACACACTTTCTCCTGCTGTACAAAAATTGAGTTCAGACAACGATCAACTGCTAAAGTTAAAGTTACGTCTCCTCTCCATGTTTCTACTCCACGTGATTGACCCCCCCCCTTTTATATCATCAATATTGAATTAAAAGTAAACTCAGCAAACATCAGCTTGATAAGAACTAAAATGATAGAAACCATCTTTGAAACATTTATTTAATGTTTGATTTTTTTAGTTTGTCCCATCTGCTAACATGGAGGGGGCGGGGCTTATGAGCTGCCATACTGCAGCCAGCCACCAGGGGGCGATCCAGATGTTTGATGATGTCATCCATCTTTATAAACAATCTGTGGATCAGACTAAACCTTTAATTCTGCAGCATGAAGAGCTTTAGATTCAGTTTGTGAACCAGAAACAAACAAAGTGTTTCACACGGTGACGCTGACGACGACTCCTCTCCTCCTCTCTCCTCACCTCCTCTCTCATCTTCTCCTCTCCTCCTCTCCTCACCTCCCCTCAGTCTATCCAGATGGCAGGGTGTGTATCTCCATCCTTCACGCTCCAGGTGATGATCCGATGGGATATGAGAGCAGCGCAGAGAGATGGAGTCCAGTTCAGAGTGTGGAGAAGATCCTGCTGTCAGTGGTCAGCATGTTGGCAGGTAATCAATCAATATATCATCAATACTCTGATGTCCTGGATCAAACTGACATAACAGCCTCAAAAATTTCAAATAAAAATGTGTTGATCATCTGATGTTTCTCCTCTCCTTGTCTCCTGTCTCCTTGTCTCCTCTCCCCTCAGAGCCTAACGATGAGAGTGGAGCGAACGTCGATGCCTCTAAAATGTGGCGGGAGGATCGAGATCAGTTTTACAAACTCGCTCAGAAGATCGTCCGTAAGTCACTGGGCCTGTAGAGATGATGTCATCACGCTGCGACGGCGCTCTGTGTTTGTGTTTTTTTTCTCTGAGAGAACATCATGTGATCAGCGCCTATTCGTCACCATGGAAACAGTTAAACACACACACAGAGTGCCGCTGAGAGGGACAGATCAATAAACTGATGACGGATCAATAAAGAATAACTTCAAATTTACAAATATCGACAGAAGAAGAAACCAGAGAGTCACATGATCATTCTCGCAGCGACATCACCTGATTGGACGGTTCACACTGACAGCAGCAGTCAGCCAATCAGATGCGTCCAACAGGATGAATAGAGCGACATCAGAAATATTATTATTATTATTATTATTATTATTATTGTTGGTGTGGTCAGCATTATTATTCTGATTCAGTTTGGATGCACTGAGCAACACAAACACTGAAATAAAATATAAAGTCTGCAGCCGATCAAACAGAAACAGTTAAAGTTAAATACACACAGTGTATCTGTATATATAAATACACACACACAGTACACACAACATGTTATTTGTGTTGATATTATTTTATTACATACTCAATGTCAATACAGTCGGTGTTCATTTTCATTAACAAAAAAATAAATTGAAAAATATTTGTTTGTTTTGTTTTCCCACAAAACCAATGAGTGTTGGGGGGGTTAGGGCTCTGACAAACAGAAACTACAAACTACATGTAACACACACTACATGTACTGTGTGTACTACATGTACTGTGTGTACTACATGTACTGTGTGTACTACATGTACTGTATTTCAGCAGCGTGAGGTTTGTCAGTTACAGTTTAAGGACTCTTGGTCGTCGGTGTGATTGGAGGAACGTTTTCAGCTCTTTCAGTTTTTCATGATCAAAGTTAAATACGAGCTGAAAATGTTCCCTTTGTCTGGACGTTGTTTCGACCAAAGCATGAAGCGAAAGAAGGATGAGATGGTTAAACGAGGTGAACTGATGGAGATGCTGAGCTGGCCTGCTGTTGGTGTGAATGGTCTGATGAAGCAGCTGCTCTCTGTGGATTCAGGTGGATCAGAAGCTCTCAGACTTGATGCACTTTATCTTCCCAGAGGACGATCAGGAGGCGTTCAGGAGCTCTGGCTGCTTTTACCTTTGTTCTATTTTTAAAATGAGGCTGAAGATCTTATGGTGTAAAGACGGACAGAAAAGTTTCTTTTAATTTGTTCATTTGAAAATAAACTGAGAGAACAACAACAGACGTGTGTTTTCATTTGGGCCCACAAGAAGCTTCGTGTCGTATCAGTAGTAAAAGTCCTGGTATTTGTGTGTCACTGTGGCATGTTTCGGCCTCATGATGTGCCCACAGTCAGCAGCCCCCCTATATAATGTGGATATTAAATGTTCATCTGTAGGTTTCTGTACTAGTCGCAGTATATTTTTTAAGGTGTACTGAGGCAGCATCGTAGTTCAAGGAGATATAAATGACATTCATGCTCATTCAAATTTTAAAGTTCAAATAGTCATAACATAAATAGTAAATATTCAGGGTGTGTTGACGCCAGTGAAGCTACAAGTCTGTGGGCATAAATGCTGAACATCCCTCCCAGGGTGCATTTCACCAAAAAACAGAACCTCACGTTCTCACACTGAAGCTGAAGACGACTTTAATCAGTTCACTGTTTGATTATGGATCAGTCTGTGATTAATTCTGTAACCATGACAACAGGTTTAAGTGTTTACGTGTGTGGCTGGCTTCCTCTGACAGCAGCTGAGGCTCATGGGTATTGTAGTATTTAGAGACACCAATCGTACAGAAATGAGAGTTTCCAGCTTCACTCTGAAGTTTGAAGAAATCTGAAGGAAAGAACATGAGTGGAGTTGACAGCAGAGAGCAGAAGAGCACCTGAGCCAGGTAATCAGGTAGTCAGGTGACGTGTGTGTGATTACAGCAGCTTCCTGTCTCGACCTGCCTCTGACAACAACACAGCATCAAAGAAACTCCTCCATCAGTTACTGTCAGAGTGTGTGCACAGACAGGCCATCACTGTCGGGGCTGTGTGTTTACAGGCACACTGTTATTATCTGCCGAGAATGTGTGTGTGTGTGTGGTTAAAAGACATTAGCTGCTGTATCAGAGTAAAAGGTGTGGACTCAACATAAAGATTTTTACAAAGATAAATGACAACAGTTTAAACTCTGGACTCTGTGATGCTCTCACATTTCTAATGAAGGAAACAGAAAATACACTAAAAATGTTGTTTTAGCCACGATAATCATAAGATATTTATTATTTATTTACTTTATGGATATTAAGATTTTTTCCTGAATATGTTTTATGTTTCTTAAAGAACCAGGTCTCATTCGGAGGTTCAGGTTCAGTGTCATGTCAGTATCTTGAATCAGTCCGGATCTGGAGCCAGCTGTTCCGGATTTAGTCCTCAGAGAATCAGGGCACATGGATCATACGTGTAGACAAGGCTTTTGTTATGTTTTTTTCCTCTTGAGGTTTATCACAGATCACTCACCTGTTGGCTGATTTTCCTTCAGAAACACTTAGAGAGATCTTATCTCACAGCCTGCTTGTGTTTGGATGTTTTCAGCTCTTATCACGGTAACGTTGATCTGCAGAAGAAACTTTGGTGTTCAGTTTCAGTCTCAGTACGGTTTGTCCTTCTGTCTCTTTGGCGCCGCCTGTGGTGATAAACTGTAAGTGCAGGTCGGTTTTGAACCTCAACAAATGACACAACTTTGTTGTTTTCTAACCGACGACTAACAAGCAGACGACCTGCTGCACCAGGTGACGACATAGAAACAACAGGTAGTGTGGAGTAGATTTTATATTTCTTGATGTCAGCGTTACCTACCAGTCACAGAGACTCATCTCTGATACTAACTGTGTTTTCATGCTAACGGTCACTTTGACTGTTTGTTTGTGTTCATCTGAATGTCCATTTTGTTTCTTCCTCTTTAGATTCACTCATTTCAGCAGTGTCAACATCTGCAGTCTTCGATCTTTTCTTCCTTTGTTCGGCCTCAGACCTGAGAAATCATCACACAGGTGAGCTGCAGAAGGGTCATGGTAGCTCCGCCCACCTTCTCCTGTGGACCAATCACTACTGAGTGATGCATCACTAACTGTTTCACTTGTGATTTTTCCTTTAAATTCTCCACATCAGTGGAGCCTCATTCAGAGAGAAACAGGCTGAACAGACAGACATTTAGATGGAAGCGAAGTTAATAACTTTAATCTCAGTGAACGTCTCTCATGAAAAGAACCAACAGGCTCAGAGTTATAAATCAGAACATCGTGATGGTAAATCATCTAGCCAAATAATATAAGACGATTTACAATAAAAGATCTCAGCTCATCTTAACTGGTCAACAGCAAAGTGTCAGTTTAATGAATCCGACCTGACGATATTTCTGACTCCTCAGAACGTCTGTACGCTGAGCGTGAAACAGATGAATGGCACTGAAATGAGAACAAATCAAATGAGCTCAGAATCGCATTATTTAAACTATAAATCTGACTGTTAACAGTTTATCACACAGAAGCAGAAACACATCGTCATCGTGTCAGTGATTTTTACGTCTGCTGCACAGAAGTCATAAGCCAGAAAAGAAGAAAACATTCAAAAGTAATAACAGATAAAGATATATATACTGTATACTTCATGTGCTGTGTGCAGAGGAAAGGGCGTCCTCAGTCAGGACAGAGGTTGGCGGGTTTGTGTTTACTCAGACATGAAAAGCTGGATCAGCTCTGATGTGAAGGATCCAGCAGAGAGCAGCTTAAAGCCAAATAATCCAGGTTTAAGTCTGAACCTGGATCCAGTCCAGCAGGCAGAGACATGAAGGATCCCACAGCCACTTCATCACTGAGGCCGACAGACACCTTTATTTAACGAGTCAACTAAACGTCACACTGAATCTGTTTATTCAGTGTGACGTTTGAGGACACAGCCAGACTGTGGGACATTTAGGACTCAATATGAGACTAAAGGTTCAGTCAGATTCATTTAAACGGTATATTTCATTTTCAGTTCAATCTAACAGGAACTTCAACATGTAAATTCACCCCATCGACGGGACAGGACGGACACGACACTCTGATTGGAATGACAAACAAAATTGTATCTGATAAAAAGTTGAAGCTACATGAAGTCTGTGGACACTGACACTGAGCTTGACAGTAACTTGATTAAACTTTAGGTGAATTCAGCTTATTCGCTGCCACATTTAGTTTATAACTGACACAAAACTGACCCCCCCTCCATGGCAGCAGTGGCTCATGGGTATTGTAGTATTCTGTTAAAAACTGATGATATCTGATAACTTCACAGATGAGACGTAACACACTCGTCACAGAGTCAGGCTAGCTGTTTCCCCCTGTTTCCAGTGTTTGTGCTAAGCTAAGCTAACCACCCTCAGACTGCCTATCAGAGCTGATTATGATCAGCAGATCATCTGATCAATAATCTGAATGATGAACATTTATGAATCACTTACAGAGGCAGTGTAGGTGAGTATGTGTGTGTTGTGTCTCAGGTGTGTGCATATGAGGAGGAGGAGGGTGGATCAGACAGGTAGGGGGCGAAGCTCCGGCTCACCTGGGGAATTCCTCGGCAGTGATCATCAACACACCTGAGGGAGACGCAGTGCTGCAGACCAGAGATCAGTCACTTCTTCTTCTCTTTATCTCTCCCTTCCATCTCTTTTCATCTTTCTTCCTCATCTCTCTTCAGACGTTCTCTCACGTTGGTCTGTAACATGAACTTCACTCACCTGTCCTCAGTAAACTGAACAGAAACAAACAGCCGCTCAGCATGAAGATTTGCAGACCTGCACGTCTAAATTAATCAGAAACAACAAAACACTGTAAATAAATGGAAAATAAAATATACATGAAAGTGTCTGACAGATATTCATCAAATCGAACTCTTTAAAAATGGAATAAAGTTTTTTTTGCTCAATGGAGAAAATGTATGAACCTCCAGAAAACATCCAGATAAAGAGTCTGAACAGTGATGCAGAGAAACATCATGAGGAGAATTTCTCATCAGAGCCACGACAGGAAACAGGATGTTTCACAAAATCTGACATTTGTCTGCAAACAGGCTGATGTGAAGGAAAGATTGTTAAAGAGGAGGCAGCTTGCTCGCTCACTCTCTTGCTCTCTCTCTCTCTCTCTCTTCAGCTCCTCCCAGGCTTTTATATTTAAATGTGGGGCGAGCGAGCCCGGCTCCCTGCAAGTAGACTCTCTCTCTCCTCAGTGAGTCTCACCTGAAACTGAACATCACGTCAGGACGAGTTGCAGCATCAGGAGCAGAAGAAGAAACGACTCAGGAGGGTTAACAAAGACAACATTTGTACGTTTGAAGACAGAAAGGTGGGGTTCGTCAACTTCAGATGGACACCAGAGACTTTTTAAAGATCTTTGTACTTTAGTTTGAAACAGAAGAGAAACAGAGGAGCAGACAGGTTTGATCCACCTGAATGTTTTTAGGACCAAACATAGACAGCTCCTCTGAGATCTGTTCATTTTGCTTTTTAAAAACCAGAAATGATTAAAACCTCTGAGGAAGTTTAAGAAATGAGATTTTCTGAAGGAGAAAGAGCTGGACGGTTTTATTCCTCCAGAGTCTGAAGACCAGACAGAAACCTTCAGTTTGGACTGTTTTAAACTTCAGGAGAACACTCAGACTGCTGACCTCTGACAGGTTTGATTCCTCTTTTTTTAAATTATTTTTTTGGGGTGTTTTACCCTTTATTATAGATAAGACAGCTGAAGACAGACAGGAAAGCAGGGAAGACATGCAGCAAAGGGACCCCAGCCAGGAATCAAACCAGGGTCCGCTGAAGCTCCAAGGCCTCATACATGGGCGCATGCACTCTACCACTGAGCCACCTGGTTCCTCTTTTTTTTATAGAGACATTTATGTTGTGTTGAACTCACCAAAGGAGGTTTTGATTGTTTAATTTAAAAGATTTCAGACTTCATAAAACCTTCATATCTCTAATTTTGACTCTAATAAAAATAACAAACGTATTAAATGAACAAACACTTCAAAACTTTGGCCCAGAAAATCTGTCAAAGTGGTTTTTCAGCTTTACTGATTCTGAGTTCGGTGTGAATTTCTGGAGAAGTTTTAAAAGAGGCGTCTCACCTGCAGTCGCTCTTTAACAGGTGAAAGCAGAAATCAGTCAACAGGCTTCATCTGGGTCTAAATACAGCTGCTGCTCCACGTTCAGCTTCACTTCACCGCTACTGTTCACATCAGGACTGATCAAACACCTGCCGGCTGATCCTGAGTCAGTTAAAGATCACAGGAGCTTCACTGTCATCTGTAAAATCATCAGTCATTAGTTTTAGCTCCAAGAGTTGATTAAAGTTAATTTCAGAGTAATTATATCATAATATTAAGTTTTTACAGCTGATGATCTTTAATGTCTTCACATCCAGTTGGACAGTTTAAAGCCCAGCATCATATTTTATTCATGATCACGTGTTTGTTCGTCACGTGGATGTCATGAAGTACAAAGTAAAATATTCGCTATGAGAAAATCAAATATCACGTCTCACTCACGAAGCATTAAAGATAATTCATCAACTAATCAGCAGTTTATGAAGCACTTCAATGTTTTAATTTGTTTTTTGTCCATTTTTCTGAAAACCTTGTTAACTTGTTCCTCCATCGTGTGTCAGATGCAGGACAGATAACTCACATTACGTCATAAAGCTGAGTCACAGGACAAACATTGGAGCTGAGCCTCAGAGCTTTTAAAGTGATAAATGTTAAAACTGATTTATTCTTTGATAAGTTTGAAGTGTTTTTTCTTCATTCAGCTGAGAGTTTTACTTTCTTCTTCCTTAGAAATAGACAGAAGGAAGCTGAAGATCAGAACCTGGACCAGGATGAGACTGTGGTCACTGCTGTCGGAGGTCTGACTGTCCAGATCATTGTCATGGTGATATGTGATGTGGTTCGATTTGAGAGTCCTGTTTGATTGGAGGTGAGTCAGTGCTGCTGTAACACACTTCTTCATGTCATTGCTGATGTTTTGTCGCAGAGGTCAGAGTAAACACAAGAAGAAGACGACGGTCGGATTGGATGCCGTCTTGGTGCAGCTTGTCTTTCAGAAAATGACAGTGAGCGTCGTGGGTCAGGACGCAGGCCGGTGAGGTGGAATCAAACCCACGAGGCCGTCGGTACGCAGGCGTGATGTTGGCGTGTCGCTCGCTGCTGCTCACCTGGATGCTGCTCGCTGGCGTCCAAAGCCAAAGCTGGAGACCCTGCACAGGTACAAGCTGTGAGATGGTTCATTTCTCCATGAGAAACCTTCATTTTCCAGGATCTATATTTAACATTTGATTGGTTATTTAAGTGTCAGTGTGAAGAGTCTCTGTCTGTCTGTCTGTCTGTCCTTTGACCATATCGATATCTGTTCATCTGATCGACTTCACACTTGGCGGCTGTGTTTCTGAGGATGGCAGGAAGTTCAGAGTGAAGTTTGGATGAAAGTTTCTCCAAAAAGCTGCAGAAGAGGCCGAACACTCGGCACTGCAGAGGTTAATATTATAGGAAAAGCATTAAGAGCAGGACTCAGCACCTTTAAAGTCCTGAACTCAAAGTGGGTCTGTGAACATCATCAGTTTCTCCTCTTGTTCCTCTCCGTTAAGCTCTCAGTGTCCTCTTCACCTTCAGTCTACATCATGTTCAGTCTCTCAGACGAGGACGCTGAGTTTCAGACGTTTCTGAGCCGCTTTGTGCTTCGTCGTTTTTTGAGTCTTTGAAATGTGAGATCAGTTTTTGTGCATGTCGTCCCCTCCCTCCATTCATCCTCCTTTCATCCTGCGTTCATTCTGCATTCATCCTGCTGCAGTAGCAGACACACAGACGGCCTCGGAGGAGCTTAAAGGGGAATTCCAGCTAAAAACGAACATGGAGCTGCTGTCAGTTAAAATCCTCGTCTCTCTGTCCTCTGTCTCCTTCTGCATCTCAGTTTGACTCTAACTGGGTGATAAATACTGAAAACTGTGGTACCTGAAGTACCTCAGATTTCTTCAGTGCTGCTATTTTCAATATTACAAAGCAAGAAAATATTTACATGAATGTAGAGGTTTTAGAAATGTATTACAACGTTTTCGTCAGTACGTCACGTCACTCTGGACGTTGCTGTGATTTCATACATTTCTGTTTTTTTTTTTTTTTTTAAGATAAGATAAAATAGATAAGATCCTTTATCGAACCCATAAAGAAAAAAGACCATAAAAAGTGCATAGCTAGGTCATCCAGTATATATTGGTGCAATGATGAAACATCAGTACAACATCAGTCCTACTGTGGTATGGAAGTGTTTGTTGCAATACCAGATTCATAGTGCAGCATTAAACAGGTGTTTGGTATGAAGGACCTGCGGAAGCGCTCCTTCCTACACCTTGGGTGTCTGAGTCTGTTACTGAAGGAGCTGCTTAAGGCCCCCCCACAGTCTGATGCAGAGGGTGGGAGGTGTTGTCCATGATGGTGGACAGTTTGGCCAGAGCCCTCCTCTCCCCCATCACCTCGATGGAGTCCAGGGGGCAGCCACAGACTGAGCTGGCTCTTTTAATCAGTCTGTTGAGCCTCTTCTTGTCCCGCTCAGAACACCCCCCTCCCCAGCAGACCACTGCATAGGAGACCACAGACGCCACCACAGTCTCATAAAAAGGTCCTCAGCAGTGGCCTGCACACACCAAAAGATCCCAGCCTCCTCAGCATGTAAAGACGACTCTGACCCCTCTTGTAGAGCGAGTCAGTGTTGTCAGTCCAGTCCAGTTTGTTATTTAAGTGAACACCCAGGTACTTGTACGTCCTCACTCTCTCGATGTCAAGTCCCTGGATGTTCACCGGTGCAATCTCGGATGAGGGTTTCCTGCTGAAGTCGATCACCATCTCCTTTGTCTTGCTGGCATTGACTTGAAGGTGATTCAGCTCACACCAGTCGACAAAGTCCATGATGACCTTCCTGTACTCACAGTCGTTCCCCTCTGACACACAGTGTGCCCCAGTGCTGATAGACCCCCACATCGGACACACAGTCCTGCAGCCTCACAAACTGGGTCTGTCAGTGAGGTAGTTGGTGATCCCATGCAGCCAGCTGGTCACTGGCCCCCGCTCTCTCCAGCTTCACCCTGAGCAGTGAGGGGTGGATGGTGTTGAAAGCGCTGGAGAAATCAAAAAAGGTAATCCTCACAGTGTTTCCAGAGTCTTCCAGGTGAGACAGGGATCTCTGCAGCAGGTAGATGACAGTGCATCATCCACCCCAATGCTGGGTTGGTATGCAAACTGCAGGGGATCCATGTTTGGGCTCACCAGGGGGCGGAGGTGCCTGAGGACGATCCTCTCCAGTGCCTTCATCAGGTGAGACGTTAAGGCCACGGGTCTGAAGTGGTTGAGCTCCTTGGGGCGCGAAGTTTTAGGGACTGGAACCACACAAGAAGTCTTCCACAGGACAGGAACTCTTTCCAGACTCAGGACAGAGCTGGTCTGCACAGTCCCGGAGGAGTCTGGAGCTGATGCCATCAGGACCCGTGGCTTTCCTGGACTTGATCTTCTTCAGCTGCGTTCTCACCTGATCCACTGTAGGGTGTGAGGAGATTAGGAGAGGGAGGGGGTGGAGGAGGTGAGGAGCACTGTAGAGATGGTGGTGAAGGCGGGGGGGATGGGTGAGAGCCCCAGAGATGGTGGAGGTGTTGATGGTGGTGAGGGGGCGTGCAGGCAGAGGGAGCTGGAGGTGGGCTGGGCTGTGCTCAGGCTGAGGGGGGGGAGGTGGGCCCAGTATCAAATCTGTTGAAGAACAGATTTAGCTTGTTGGCCCAGTCTCTGTCTCCAGGCTCAGGGTTCCTCCTCTCGTTTTTACCCTGTCCTGAGATAGCTTGGAGTCCTCTCCAAACCTCCCTCGCGTTGTTTTGCTGCAGGTGGTCCTCCATTTTCCTCCTGTAGCTGGCCTTGCACTCTTTGATCTTCCATTTAAGATCCCTCTGCACCCTCCTTAGTTCATTTCTGTCGCATTTGTGACTTCCTGTCTGTTATCTGTACGTTACTCAAACTGAACAGCAGATTTCTGCAGCAGGTGTGAACTTAAGAGCTGAATATCTTTAACTCTTCCACAAAAGATCACCACCTGCTCACCAAAAATAATCTCATTTTCATGTTTATTCTGATAGAAAACTTCACATCATCATTACAGGAACCTGAGCCGCTGTATCTGTAACTCGACACACCTTTGGTTTTATTTTTAGACACTGAGGCCACAGATAGAAGATTAAAGGTGATAATATGATAAAAAATCATCTGTGCAGAGCTGAGGTGTGAATGTGTTTTTGATGTGATAAAGATCAACACGCTGTCGACACACTTATCAATCACAGTTAGAGGAAAACGTCCTGTTAGAGGAGAGTTGATAAAACCTGCAGTTTGCACTGATTCTCTCAGCAGCTCGGCTCATTTGTTTTCAGAGCCGCTGCTTTCACTTGATCATGATGAAGACCAGCTGTCAGTGTTTAATCGGCTTTATCTTCTAGCCATCGTTCTTTAGAGGCACATTTGAGAGATTCAGCGTATTCATGAAGCTTTTGATGAATCTTTAGTACGAACAAACCTGAAAGTGAACAGGAAGATGTTCTTGGATGAGGAGCTGTTGTTGTTTATTTATTATGTGTTTATGAAGTTTGTTTGTGTTTGTTTGTTTCCTCTTCAGACCTGCTGCCTCTTGACCTGCTGACCAGAGCACTGCCACGCCCAGGACAAGCCCCGCCCACACAGGTAGGACACAGGACGGGCTTCAGTGAAAAAATGAGGATGAACGTATGAACAGATGAATGACTGTACGATGGCAGATAAACAATAATCAATCAAATGACTGATCAGGTGCAGATGGTTCAGTCCAGAGGGTCCAGAGGGCTCAGATTGGCTGGCGCTGTGGCAACAGCGCTGAGTTTCCCCGCCTCCCAAATCTTCACCAACTGCGACTTCTTCCCTGCTGAGTTCTCGTTGGTCGCCACCATCAAGATACAGAGACTGAGACAGAAGGTGAGCCAGCAGATCTGAGCAGAACCTGGTCTGATCTGGTCTAACCGGCCCCTCCTGTCTCTGTTTCCAGAGGAATGAGTACATCTTCTCCATGGTGGAGGAAGGATCTGATTCGCTGTTGCTAGGGTTACGTGTCTCAGAGAACCGCCTCCACTTTCTGACCATGGCCCCTGGTGTTCGTGGGCGGAGCCGGATCCGTTTTAAGGACGTTGGATTGGATGATAACCGCTGGCACACCATGGTACTCGCCATCACTGGACCACACGCCACGCTGACCATCGACTGTGGACTGCCTCTGGAGCTGTAAGTCACTGCCAGACCAGTTCAGACCACCTTAGACCACTTCAGACCAGTTCAAACCACTTCAGATCAGTTCAAACCACTTCAGACTGGTTCAGACCACTTCAGACTGGTTCTGTTTGGTTTGGCCTGGTCATTTTTGCCTTGTTAACATCATTCAGCCTGGTTCAGGAATCAGTCTGCACCCCGGTACAGTACAGTTCAGTTCAGCCTGGCTTGCTCAGCTCATCAGCCATTCTTAACCCACACTGAGGCTGATGTTTGAGGATGTTTCGGACCTCCTCTGAGTCTGGAGCAGATCAGGAGGTCCGACTGTTTTATTAACTGGTTTTCTGTCTCGCAGTAAACAGGTCTGGTCCTTCCCCAGTGCCCTGAGCACCAGAGGATCCAGGTTCTTCATCGGCAGCAGGCGGAGGCTGAGGGGACGTTTCTCTGTGAGTCTGTAATCACGATCACGACTCCAGAGCTGAGGGTCTCACTGGACTTGTTGAACCTGGTTCTGTCTGTGTTCAGGGTTTACTGCGTCAGCTGGTTCTTCTTCCTGGTTCAGATGCCATGCCCAGACTGTGTCCGACCTCTGACCCCAGCCTGGCCGAGCTGTCCGTCCCCCAGGTCCTAAAGTCCACCCCTTTCCACCCGGACCACCATGGACCAGTTTACCCATATGGTGAGCGGGGGGGGGGGGGTAACAAAGGGGTCAGTTTACACCCAAACACAAGCAGTGTGACCTCACTTCCTGAAGGCCATTATCTCTGATGTCCCTCCACAATAAAGTTCCAGAAATCAGCTTCCTGTCTCCCTCAGTTTCACAGGGATCAGTGATGGCTGTCTGAACAGGATCCACTGATCCAGGAGCTGCTAACGGCTGATGGACACATTTTAATGGAGACTGTCTGACTTCATGGAGGCTAATGACATCAGACTTCCTGTTTATATTCCCATCTATCCTTGTTAGGTGTTCACGTGTCTCAGTTTTATATGAGGGGATTCACAGAGTCAGACTTTAAACCCTTATCCAGTTTTACAGATTTTTACTAAACAAAGTTTTCAGCGTTTCAAGCACCATCAGACTCCAGAGCTTCAAGTGAACTTTCCCTTTTAATCTGAAAACACGACAACGGATAAGAATATTTTTGCTTTTAGTTCAACATTTACTGTGTGGCCAAAAGTGTGCGGATAGGTCAGTGTGAATACGTAGTGAGGGCGCTTTGACCGCTCGCACCTCCAGAGCTGCTGGTTTCTATGTGATGGTATCAGAGAGTCAGTAACCTGAGCTGGATGACTGACAGGACGCAAGAGCAGCTTCCTGTGTGTGTGCATGTGTGTGTGTGTGTGTGAGATTGACAGGCCATTACAGCTGCTGGTTTTATATTTCACTGTGTATATATAAATCTGTATGTGTGTTTGTATCAGCAGTTTGATTGACACTCTAAGGTCCATCCGACTGTTTGACGTGTGTTTCCATGACAACAGTGTCAGGTGACAGACAGGTGCTGACTTTCTGTTTTAAAAACATCATACAGGTGTATTCCTGCCCTCCTCCTTCTCTGTATGAAACAATCGGGACTTCTACTTTGAATATTTAAAAATATTTCACTGCCATCGGATTAGCCTAGCTTAGCACAAATACTGGAAGCAGGGGGAAACTGTCAGCATGCTGTGTTTATTTGGGGTTAAATTATTTGACTTGAATACAACAGGAGGTTTTATGTGTGTTAACTGAGGAGAAGTTTGTTGATCTCGGAAACATAGGTACCTGGGAACATATAAACTTTGGTTGTTTTTGTCAGCTGTAGCTAACAAATATTATCTTCTAAAGTCTGTAGTTCAGTCTGTGTGTTATGTGCACTCAGTGTCCTGTTGTGTTTCTGGTGTCTTGTGTTCCTTGTGTTTTGTTCATGTCAGGTTTTCATGTCTGTCATGTTAAGTTCCATGTCTGTCAGTGTTTCTGGTTCCTTGTTCTGGCGTGTGTTTTATTTTGAAATCACCTCTCCCTCATGTTTCAGGTCCCCTTTACTTCCTGCCATTGTGTGTTTCCCACCTGTCTGTTGTCTGCCCCGCCCTGATTGTGCTCACCTGTTTCCTATTACCCCATGTGCTTATATAGTCCTTGTCTTCCCTTGTCTTGTTGCCAGATTGTTGCGTCAATGTCAAGAGTTTTTTGTTGTCTCACGTTCTGCACCTCATGTTCCACGTTTCATGTTTTTCTGGATCTCGCCACCCACGAGTGAGTTTTATGTTCAGGTGATTTTTTGGATTGGACTTTGTGTTTTGAGCCACAGATCAAGTTCTGTTTTTTTGGAATCTATGATTTTGTGGTGCCCTTTTCGTTATTATTAAAACCATTAAAACCATTCGTGCCAAGAGTCGTGTCCTGCATATGGGTCCTCCTGTTCCTGCCTGGTTCAAAGAACGTAACTGAACCTAACACTGTGGGACTGAATTTCAGTGTTTCTAACAGCTGTAATGCAGATTTTTATGTCAATACTGTGGTTAAAATGATGATATTTACTGAGTAATCAAACTTAGTGTTTATCTGGAACATGATGGAGAGCGGACGACAGGATTTCCTTAAATGTTGAGTTTGTTGAGGTTGGTGTGTGATCGGCTCGAGGCTCAGAGAGTTATTAAAGTCTCTGCCTGTGATGGAGATCTGACTCTTTATGACTCAGAGTTTATATAAAGCTCAGTCAGGGGAACCGTCTGTGGTGCATTTGATTTACAGACCTGCCCACGGCTGAGTGCACCACACACAATAAAGCCAACTTCACTTGACTTCAGACTTGGATTCATTTCACTGTGAGCAAATTCTTATAAACAAAGTTCAGTCAGACAGAAAACACAAAGGTGACGTATTTCAGGAGCCGTGAGTTTTTACCTTCTCAGTTTCATTTGAATATTTTAAAGCCCAAAAAAATGCACAAGAAAATATACAAAAATGAGAGAAACTTTATGTTTTCATCTTCTCTGAGTTCACCCTGATGGTCCTGGTGGTCTTGGATGTTCTCTGATGTTCCCTGAGGGTCTCTGGTGGTCTCTGGCGGTCTCTGAGGGTCCCTGGTGGTCTCTGATGTTCTCTGGTAGTCTCTGATGGTCTCTGATGTTTTCTGGTGGTCTCTGAGGGTCTCTGGTGGTCTCTGATGTTCTCTGGTAGTCTCTGATGGTCTCTGATGTTTTCTGGTGGTCTCTGGTGGTCTCTGAGGGTCTCTTGTGGTCGAGGCTAAGCTAACATCGACGACAGGAGCTGCTATCAGCTGATTCTTATAGTGCAAGCTGACTACAAATAAAAGATAAAAACAAAGTGTTAGCTCACAGCTGACTCACTGAATCCATGGCAACAATAAACTTTGTGTTTACATCCCCAAAGCATTATGGGAACAATAGTTCTATAAAGAAGAATAAAATGAGAGAAAATCCATCAGTATGAAGGTTTTTCATGTTGCACAGTCTGTATGTTCAGAACATTTCTGATAATGGAGTGAGGTCTGCTGAGCTCAGCGTTGTTTATTGCCCTGCTGTTGGAGCACGGTGGTGTTTCTTTGGGGTAAATTAGTGGTTGTTCTGTCTTCAGCTGCCTCTCTGTCTGTTATCTCCCTGCAGGGGATGTTGACTGATGTGTAATGATATAAAACCCTCTTTCTGCCTGCTCATAATGAAGACGTGTGGTTGAAGGAGTGACGAAAACCTTCATTAGCTTCTCCTCATTAACACTCAGCTGTCAGATCAACCACACACTCAGATTGAGTTACTGATTCAGAGCAGCTTCGTCACAGTGGGACTTTCCATCATCCGTCACTGAAAACTGCACACATACAGGTCAGGTATTTTTACTTTATCTGAGTCTTTTCATCTTACATTTACTTATTACTACGACTCAACTACATCTCAGAGGGAAGGTTAAACTTTTATTTTACTACATTTATCTGACAGCTTTAATTACAAATGATAATTAAGATTTTTATACACAAACATATAAAAAGTAAATAAAATCAGATGTTTTGTTGTCAATTGATCTACAAGTTATATTAGTACAGCTCATCAGTTCATTAATCACAGTTGTTTGATAGAAAATTAATCAGAAACTAGTCTGATTATTGTTGTAAAGATATTTCATGGTTGCAGCTTCTCTAATGTAAAGTTAGCTGTTTTTCCTTTGAGTGGTTTTAATGTATTCATTTACTCACTTTGATGTTTGTTTTGTGTCTCATTTTCATATTTGATGGATTTGGTTGTTGTGTTTTAGAGGCCGAGGCCAGAGTCACTCTGGGGAGCCCTCCTCCATGTTCAGGACCTGAACAAGGCCAACTGTGGTTCAACGCTCAGAGGAAAGGTCTGTTTATCTGTGACGGACTCTCCTGGAGGACACTGCTACACGGTGAGTCTGATTATCCTTCAAACGTCCTGCAAACATCCTCAGATCCTCAGATGTGACTGTTAGCTCCTTTAATGTCCAACATAGTGCTGAAGTGTTACACAGAAAAGGATATTCAGTAGAAATAAGTAATAAATGATAATGTTACCTAAGGTCATAGTAACTTTGAATATTAAATCATTAAAAATGATCTCCAGATGTTCAGGAGGAGGTTGTTGTCCGACATCAGGCCTTTTCATTGTCACCTATGATCAGACCCCCCCACAGCTGTGTCACCTGAACATTTGGTCATGTGTGTACAGGAAGTACTGCAGGGGGCTCAGGATGCAGCCCTGCGGCGTTCAGGTGGTATTTGAGATTAAACTGTCAGTGTTCATGTGACATCCGCATCAGATAGCAACTTTTAAAATTCAGAAACATAACAGTTGTGTATTATATGTGTGCCACACCTGGACTTCACATGTTTCATGCTGTCTCACCTGTCCTCTGCAGATAAGCAGCGTTTAGATTACGTGGAGGACTACCAGGATCTG
This sequence comes from Scortum barcoo, assembly GCA_023238725.1. Taxonomy (NCBI): domain Eukaryota; kingdom Metazoa; phylum Chordata; class Actinopteri; order Centrarchiformes; family Terapontidae; genus Scortum; species Scortum barcoo. The sequence goes on from CM041550.1 coordinate 683,173, forward strand.
TACACCAGCTCAGAAACCTTCGATGTGGAGGTCTTCTCCATCCCGTCTGAAGGTCTGTTCATGGCTGCAGCCAACAGGTAACTGATCATCTGACCACATGAAGATCTGGAGGACATGAAGGATTGTCCTGTGTCCTCTACGTTTCCATGGTAACCTTCATGTCTGCATCTCCATGGTAACCTTCATGTCTCATCCTGCAGGGATTCTCGACCTGGTTCAGGTGTCTACAAATGGAGAGATGGCTCGTTCCAGCTCTACCAGAACATCAGCACTCAGGAAGCTCGAGCCTGGAAACACTTCACCGTCGACGGCCAGGTGAGAGCTGCTGGGTTATCAACAAACCAGCCATTAATTATTAATGGTAGATGATAACAAATGATTAATGAATCAATTCCAACTCTCATCAGCTCTAACTACTGCTGGATTTCAGCTAAGCACCAATTTCCAGAGAAATCAATGAATACAGACAGTCTGACAAACCCAGCAGGTAGTCTAACATCACTTCCTGCTGTTCTGGAGATATTTACTGAATCCTCAGAGACTTTTCCAACATCTGGATGAAAAAATATTCTGTCTGCTGCAACTTTAACAAAAAACTTTAAACAAAATTCTCAAGTTGCAACCTCATTATCAGTTAGAAAGTTAAATACTCCTTCAAATATTTTATATTTGACCATACTAACTTCTTTACTCGAACTCTTTTGGCTGTGTTTGACCTCGAGCCGAACTCTAACCATGTGACCTGTGGTTGACCTCTGACCTCTGAAGCTTTCAGACTGTGTGCTGTGTGTGTACTCTGTGAGAGCAGTGTCTTTAGAAGGTCAAAGGAGAACCGGAAGAAAAGGAGAGGAGAACAAAAGGAGTTTGAGCTCTTGTGTTCACTTTGTGGTAGTTGTTTGTTCAGAGTCGGAGGTTCAAATGAACCAACACACTCAGACAGGTGTTACCATAAAGATCTGCAGGTATTCAGCATTATTACAGCAGAGCGGCACACTGAAAAGCAAAGAGCACTAAAAGGAGGAAGAGAAATACTTCTTTACATTCAACAAAAACAAGTAGAACAAAAGTCCAACTAATGTTCCAAGTTGATGTCAGGACTCTGTCAAGTCCATCCAAACAAACCAGCAGTGAGTCAGTGGTCAGCTCCTTCAGGACTGCTCAGTGTATGATGGTGGAAATATTCTTAAAGTCCATAAAGTAAAGTCCTGTGTCAGTAAAGTGGAGTTAAAGTCCATAAAGTAAAGTCCTGTGTCAGTAAAGTGGAGTTAAAGTCCATAAAGTAAAGTCCTGCTCAGTAAAGTGGAGTTAAAGTCCATAAAGTAAAGTCCTGTGTCAGTAAAGTGTCCCCTGTGTCTGTTGTCCTGTTGTCTGTTCTCTCATTAGATGATTCTTCCTCCTCATTAATGTAAAAGCAGGATTTTACTGTTGGAGTTGGTTGAGGTGGATCATTTTCAACTAGTTTGTATTTTGGGACTGCAGCTAATGATTCTTTTCATTCTGGATCAATCTGCTGATTCTTTTCTCCATTGATCCATTGATTGATTGTTTGCTTTGTAAAAAGAGTGAAAATAGTGAGAAATGCCGTCACAATGACCCAGAGCCCAAAGTGACTCCTTCACAATAAACCTCAAACCTCCACACATTATTCACATTATTCACACACATTACAATTCACATTATTCACACACATTACAATCATTCACATTATTCAGAGGAGAAGAAGAAAACCTGAAATGTTTCTACAGGAAAAATCAGGAGAGTTTTTTATTTATTCTCTGTCCATCAGTTAACTGATTTATGGACTAATCGACTGAACAGTTGATTGTTTAGGTGTGTGTAGGAGAGTATAGGCAGTCATATTGTATAGCTAATGTATAACTATTCTCAAGTGTCCAGAAGACACTTGAGCTTATAATTTACATTTATAATGTTTTTATGATTGTTGATTTAGTGCATCAGAAAGCAGTGTGAGTGTTAATCAGTGAGGTCATAAAGCATCATGAATGCATCATAACTCACTGTGAATGTTCCCATATCGCACTGTAGATCAGCACCAAAGTGTCCTCTCACCTTCAGCCATCCAGTGTAGTTTTTTTTAGTTGCTCCGGTTTCCCTCTGTCACATTCAGTAAAGTCAATGAATCATTGCGTTTTCGCCCGATCAGAGTTTTCTGGTGGTGGCGAACTCCAGGGAGGCGGAGCCTGAGCTGTCAGTCATCTACAGGTGGCATCAGCGGCGTCAGCGTTTCGTCCATCACCAAACTCTGGAGACTCACTCAGCTCTGGACTGGGAGGCCTTTCACATCCACAACAGCAGCTTCCTGGTGGTGGCCAATCACAGACGAGGTAAAGAAAGCTGATCTTTAACAGGATTAACACACCAACAAACCTCCTGCTGCACAATACACTGATCAGTGTTTCCCAAAAATCACCAATCATTTGCTGATCATGTTTGGAGGAAACGTTGGACGTTTCTGATCTGATTCTGAGTCAGTCTCTATTTGATCCTGATCCTGTTTAAGACCCGCAGACCAACAGACTCTGAGTTCATAATATTTATAGTTAACGCTGCTCAGGAACTGAAACAAGCTTCAGGTTCTTTGTCTCCTGAGGTTCGTTCAGAGCTCACATTCTGTTTTCACCTGATAAAATGTGAGCTGAGGTCAGTTCAGTGTTCAGAGCTCGAATCTCCTCGTCTGTCTGAGAGTTTTACTGAACCTTTAACATCAAACACACCTCCACCTGCTGAGTGTGTGTGTGAAGATAAAACACACTCATTGATCTGAGCTGAAAAGAAGGAATGATTGTTTATGATCTGACCATCTGAAAGGAAAAGGAAGAAAGAAAGAGACAGCTGATGCAGGTGTACTGTGGTTAGATCACACACACACAGACACACACACACAGACACACACACACACAGACACACACACACACACACAGACACACACACAGACACACACACACACAGACACACACACACACACAGACACACACACACACACACAGCAAACACACACACACACACACACACACACACACACACACACACACAGCAAACACACATACACACACACACACACACACACACACACACACACACACACACAGCACACACACACACACACACACACAGACACACACACACACACACACACACAGGACACACACACACAGACACACACAGACACACACAGCAAACACACACACACACAGGAAACACACACACACACACACACACAGCAAATACACACACACACACAGCAAACACACACACACACACACACACACACACACACACACACAAAACACACACACACACACACACACAGCAACACACACACACAAACACACACACACACACAGAAAACACACACACACACACACACACACACACACACACAGCAAACACACATTTAAAGGAACAATGCAGCATGTTGGTGATTCAAACTTGTCTGATAAATGTCTGATAAGTTGAAATGGAGTCATCCCAAAGGGATCAATAAAGTCTAGTCTAAGTCTAAATGTGTTTTAAAATAATAGTCTGTCTGTAGACACATTTATAACACAGGAAGTACCTGAAGTACAAAACAAATATAATATATAACTGCTAGATATGCAGGAAGTTAAAAAGTTAATTCTTTCAGACGTTCAAATCAAATCTTTGCTTTTTTTTGCTTGTTAACTATTGTATAGTTACTTTCTGTTTCTGCAACTGATTAAAAAGTGAAAGTCACTGTTGCTCATATAAAGGAGTAAACTGTACAGGGGAACTGTTCTACGCCGATCCATTTACATTAATTCACTGGAAATCTGTCTGTTCCCTAGTTGTAAAGCATTAACGTGTGTCTTTGTGTCTTCAGCCAGAGACTCCAACCACAACATCCACAGTGTGATCTACAGGTGGAACCCAAACACAAAGGTCCGTCTCAAACGTGTTCGACCGTGGCGCTCAAACATCTCGTCTGCTGCTCTGCCTCGTCTCGTCTTTTTCTGTCCTCTCTTTTCTCTGCGTCCTTTCTTATGTTGTTGCTGTCCTCCTCTCTTCTTCTTGTCCTCCTGTCCTTTATTGTGAAGTTCTATCCTTTCCTGTCCTCTCCAGCTGGTCCAACCCTTTCAAATGTTGTTGCCTCAAAGTCCTTATTCTCTCCCATCCTCACCTGTCCTCATCCTTCCTCCTAACTCTCCATCCCATCCTCTGTTTACTCGTCACATCCCGTCTTCACTCCCGTCCTCATCGTCTCACGTCCCCCTCCCGTCTCATCGTCACATCGTCTCCTCCCGTCTCATCGTCCCATCGTCCTCCTCCCGTCTCATCGTCCCCCTCCCGTCTCACATCGTCCTCCTCATCGTCTCCTCCCGTCTCATCCTCGTCTCATCGCCGTCTCCTCCCATCTCATCGTCCACATCCCTCCTCCCGTCTCATCGTCCTCCCGTCCATCGTCCTCCTCCATCTCATCGTCTCCTCGTCTCCTCCCGTCTCCGTCCCATCGTCCTCCCGTCTCATCGTCTCATCGTCTCCTCCCGTCTCATCGTCTCATCGTCTCCTCCCGTCTCATCGCTCCATCCCCCTCCATCGTCTCCTCCCGTCTCATCTCCTCGTCCTCGTCTCTCCGTCCATCGTCTCATCGTCTCATCGTCTCCTCCCTCCCGTCTCACGTCTCATCCCTCCTCGTCCTCGTCCTCATCGTCTCCTCCCCTCTCATCGTCCTCCTCCCGTCTCATCGTCTCATCGTCCTCCTCCCGTCTCCTCCCATCGTCTCCTCCCGTCTCCTCCTGTCTCATCGTCTCCTCCCCCCCGTCTCCTCCGTCTCATCGTCTCCTCCCGTCTCTCCTCCCAATCGTCTCCTCCACTCCCGTCTCGCCTCCCGTCCTCCTCACGTCCGTCCTCCTCCTCTGTCTCCTTCGCCTCGTCTCCTCCGTCTCCTCCCATCGTCTCCTCCCGTCTCATCCGCCGTCCTCCTCCCGTCTCATCGCCGTCTCCTCCTCCCCATCGCCTCCTCCTCCTCCCGTCTCCTCCTCCGTCCTCCTCCCCTCCGTCCCCTCTCCTCCCTCCCGCCTCATCGTCCTCTCCCGTCCTCCTCCCATCGTCCTCGCCTCAGTCCTCCTCCCATCTCCTCTCCATCTCCTCCGTCTCCTGCCTCCATCTCGTCCCGTCCTCCTCCGTCTCGCCCTGTCTCCCTCCCTCCCGTCTCCCTCTCATCGCCTCCTTGCCTCATCTCCTCCTCGTCTCCTCCCGTCTCCTCCCGTCCTCATCCCGTCTCCTCCTCGTCCTCCTCCCGTCTCATCGCCCTTGTCTCATCGTCCTCCTCCTGCCTCATCCTCCTCCTGCCTCATCGCCTCATCGTCTCTCCCTCCGTCCTCATCGCCTCCCGCCTCCTCATCTCCCGTCTCCCCATCGCCTCTCCGTCCATCATCGCCGTCTCCATCGTCCCTCCTCATCTCCCCCATCTCCTCCCGTCCTCCTCGCTCCTCATCGCCCCATCGCTCCTCCCGTCTCATCGCCTCGCCCCACCTCCTCCTCCTCCCATCGTCCCTCCTCCTGCCCCACTCCTCCTCCATCGTCCCCTCATCGTCCTCATCATCGCCTCATCCTCCTCCTCCCGTCTCATCGTCTCATCGTCTCCTCCCGTCTCATCGTCTCATCGTCTCCTCCCGTCTCATCGTCTCATCGTCCCCATCCTCCTCCCCCGTCTCATCGTCCATCGTCTCCTCCCGTCTCATCGTCCTCCTCCTCTCGTCTCATCGTCCTCCTCCCTCATCGTCTCACATCGTCTCCTCCCATCACATCAACTTCTCCCGTCTCACAAGCTCCTGTCCTCTCTAACGTCCCTCCAGCTGTTTGAGGTGAGTCAGTCTTTGTCCACGTCCGGAGCGTATGATTGGGAGTTCTTCTCTGTTGGACCGTACCACTTCCTGGTGGTCGCCAACACCTTCGACGGTCAGATGACCACCATCAGCTCCACCATCTACGTCTGGCTGGACGGCTGCTTCCAGCTCTTCCAGAACATCCCGGTCAGTGTCTGTTGTCTTTGTATGACGATACAATGGTGGCTGATCATGGGTTTCATGGAGAGTTAAAAATATTCTGCTTCTTCCTCCAGTGGTGGTTTCCAGTAAAAACAACTTTCATAGATTCAGAGATTTCAAAGATTTCATTTAAAACTTACAACTTCAGTAGAAGAAGCACATTTCTTTCACATTAAAATAATTATGTTCTTTCATGAATAGAACTTACAGATTTGATCATTATGAGAACGTGTTATCAGAAATAAACTTCATAAACACATTTACCTAATGAGTATGAGATTTCTCATGTTGAATGTATTTTTCATTAGATCCACCTTTACAGACCTGCAGAGTTCAGATCTTCACTGTTACATGAAGGCAGAGACGCTTTTCTTCATGAGAAGAAGTGCAGAAATCAGTTTTTAGGCCTTGGACCCTAACCCCCTTTGATTCATCTTCAGTGTCCTGAACTCCACATCTGATCAGTTGAAATTAAAAACATCAAGCAAATCCAGCTCAGAGTTGGAGTTTAGGAGATGAAAACAAACTTTATTTACAGCTGTAAAAAACTGAAGAAATAAAATCATCTGAGCTGTGTTCAGTGCTCAGAGCAGCCTGAAGGTCAAACAGAAATAAAACTGTAATGTGATGACAGATGCTCACATGAAAGCAGCTCTGCAAAATAAAACAGGTTTATTTTTTCTGCTCAGTTAGTTCATGAATCTCTGATTAAAAAGGAAACAAAGCCTCCAATTAAAACACAGGAAACCAGGAGAGTGTGTGTGTGTGTGTGTGTGTGAGAGGGGTTTCCAGCTGCAGACAGTTTGGACTCTTCCGTCAGACCTGAGGACTTTTATTGGATTTTAAAACCACAGAAAACGTGTTAAAGCTTATCGAGAGCCTTTAATTGAAGTTCTGACAGAAAGCGTCTCAGGCAGGAACACATTAACCTGTAATGTATCTACAAATAAACCTCAGCAGGCTGGTACCAACCATAAAAACCCTGCTGGTGTCCTCTAGAGGCCGCATGGTTTCATTACACCCTGAAAAAAACATGCCGAGCATTTCTCTGATTGTTCAGTGTGACTCTGTGAACTTTAAATGCTGCTCATTATATTGACGAGCCTGAAGCATCCAAGAGTTGATCATGTCGATCGGTAGAGTGAATCTTTAATCGTTTGTTCTTCTCTACAGACAGTTGGTGCGACAGACTGGGAGACGTTTCAGATCGATGGCAGGTTTTTTCTGGCCGTCGCCAACAGTCAGAAGATTTCAGCCCACGGCCCGAGTCTCTACAGCATCAACTCCACCGTGTACGAGCTCAACACGCTAACCCAGACCTTCATCCGCTTCCAGGACATCCTCACACACAGGTGACCATCCCGCTCATCTCACACGTCTGATTGGATGGTTCCTTAGTGATAACCTGGTCATTGTCGTACATATAAACTGAAATCAAAACAGCAGTGCTTTAATGGTGAAAATCTAAAATGACTCTTGGATCAAACTGTAGAAGGACATCACCAAAAGAGAGGACTGAGAGCAAAAATAACACAAACCTTTGAACTTTAGTTTAAAGACACATGACGTTGTTGTCGTTTTTATCATTCTTGTTGTCGTTTTTAATCATTCTTGTTGTTGTTGTGTTCAGCGCGGTGGACTGGGAGTTCTTCACCATCGGAGAGGAGAAGTTCTTGGTTGTGGCCAACTCTCATGACGGCAGCTCGTACTCTCTGAACAGTGTTGTCTACAGGTGCGTACTTCCTGTCAGTCTGTGGAGACTTTTAGTTCAGCAGGTTTTTATCTCAGTCCGTTTGGGTTTTCAGGTGGCAAGGTTACGAGGGTTTTGTCGCGGTCCACAGCCTGCCGACGTTCGGCTGCAGAGACTGGGAGTACTTCAGCACTGACGAAGGCTCCTTCCTTGTCTACTCCAGCGCCACCTCCAGGCTCAGCAAGGTCTTCAAACTGAGGACGTACTGAGTGAAACTTTCTTTTATCACCACGTCACCATTTAGACCAACTTCTCAGAGGAACCTTCAGCTCGTGTTGTTGGAGCTGCTCCACAACCTCAAACACTAATTATCGTAAACTTGATTTTTATATGTCGCACTTTGATTAAAAGTCACGTGATGCTCCACTGATGAGAACAGCGCCCTCAAGTGGCCAGAAATACACTAAATGAGAAGGACAGTGGTATCTTAAAGGGGCTGTATGTAACTATTTACATGTATTTAAGCATTTTAAAGTGTTTTGAGGAGTTTTTAAATGTTTTTTTTGCCAGCATGTCAACAGATTAAAAACTGACCTTCCTCTGTTGGCTGTAACATCCTGCAGACTGATTTTGGTGTAAAGGACTCAGGATGGTTTTAATCCTCTGAGTGTTTTTCTTCTCTTCAGTTTTAACAGCGTCTGTCTTCTTATCTCGTTATTGGTCAACAGGGAGATTTTGTCTTTCAGAGTTGAACTCTAAAACTCGACAGTCACTTTTTTAAATCTGATAAATTGATTTCAGTCTGCCATGTTTTTATTTTAAAAGCTGGTGTGACCACGTCCTGTGATGGTGCATTTTCAAAATAAGAGTACATTTTTAAAATGTCTTTGCATAGCAAAAATGACGGAATTATTTTATGCTGTTTTAAAAAAAGATTTTATGTTTAAAACCAGGAGAATATAACTTTTTAACTCTTTAACTTAAACTTTAAATGTAAATAAGCGATAAGCTATTATGAGAATCAGAACTTCAGATGTTCTGCTGAATTAAAGAAGAATATATTTGTGATGCAGCATTTTTCTATAAAACCAAAGAAAAGCTTTGTAAATTTGTTTGTGTTCCAGATGAACTTCATCTATTTAAAACAGAATATGATCTTAATATTATGTTGAGATTTGTGTTGTGTTGAACATGTATGGTATGATGAAACCACTACAGATGATTAATGACCCTCAGATGTCTTTAAAATATTATCGCGTAGCCAAACAGTAATTTATAATATCTGTGTTATGTTTTCTTATTAATCCTGGATGGCAGCAGAAAATATGTGTTTTTAAGTGATAATATATTATTGTTCATGATAAACTGTTTGTTATAAATGTGGTAATAAATTCCTTTTTTAACTGATTCTCTGATGTTTCTTCTCTTCTGATTTATTATCATTTATACATAAAGACATTATGAGATGAACATACAGTTTTTTTTTTCCTTACGTCACTGTGAAAACAGGTGTTGCAGATGTGATTGAACATGATGATTCATGTGAGCAGTTTCTCTTAGTTCCACTTACATTATTCTTAATAAATACATAGTGTATAAATGATTATAGTGAATCTATAGTAAATAGTATGTATGTATATATATATATATATATATATATATATATATATATTTTACATAAAGATCATATTTTGGTCTGTCTAAAAAGTTAACCTTTAGAGTGATTTATCTATCTTCACATTTGCAGTGATGTAAATACTGTTTTCAATATTTATTTATTTATGTATTTATTTATTTAATATATTTTAACATGTAGTTATAAACAATCGCCGGCAGGGGTCGACAGAGTTGACAGAGTTGTTTCCGGTCATGTGATCAGCCATCTCTGGGTGAAAGGTCATGTTTCTGGTTTGAATGTGCGCAGCCGCGGTCGGTGTCAGCGGACTGTTGCAGTTTTAGTTTTTAATCTTTAATAATGTTTAAATGTAGTTTGTGACAGTTTGTGAGTGCAGCTCGGCCAGCAGGTACGACAGTACGACAGTACAGGTACTTCATTCACTTTATTCTGTTTGTTGTCATACCGCTGCTAGCATGCTAACAGGCTAGCTGCAGACTGATCCGATTAGACAGTCAGGGTTGTGAACCGGATCAGACCAGGACCTGTTGTCATAGCAACGCATGCTTCAATCTGAACCTGAAGTGGACGAGAGTACCTCATGAAACATATTTACTGCAGTAAAATACCTACTCACATACTGGTACTTTATGTCTGCTTAGAGGAAATACAGTATTTTTACTGCAGTACATGTAGTGGTGCTCTACGTTACTTCATGATCTGATGCTGTACTTCAGTAGTTTAGTACTAGCTACCCTGTAGTACACATATATCGATGAAATACTACATTAGAACACTATTTAGTTTTTTATTATTAATTTATTAGTGATAAAAACAAAGTAATATAATATCCTCTAATACTGTGTAGAGCCGTTCTGCATAATGAGTACTTTAACTTTGAATACTTGAAGTACATTTTGCTGATAATACTTCAGTTCTTTTACTTTAAATACTTGAAGTACATTTTGCTGATAATACTTCAGTTCTTTTACTTTAAATACTTGAAGTACATTTTGCTGATAATACTTCTCATGTCTGTCCGTCCAGCGCCGTGAAGGCAGGCTGTCAGCATGGAGTCCGAGCTGCTGATTGGCTGGCAGCAGGAGAGGGCGGAGCTTAAACGTGAAGTGTGTCGCCTGCAGGAGGAGCTGGCGGAAAGTCGAGCAGAGAGGGAGGAGCTGGAGTCCAGGAGCAGAGCGCTCAATGACCGGGTGAGGCAGAGGAGGAGGAGGAGGAGGAGGAGGAGGAGGAGGAGGAGACCATCAGAGTAAATCAAGTCATCATCACATCTCTCTCTCTCTCTCTCTCTCTCTCCAGCTGTTACAGTCAGTGTCTCCCTCACTCGGCCTCTCTCTGCGGGTGGAGGGGGAGCAGAGGGAGTGGAGGAGGAAGGTGAGGGAGGGGAGAGAGAGGGAGGCCCGACAGGCTCTGCTCATCCACCGACTGCAGAACAAGGTGAGATCACAGCAGCTGGAGTAGTAACTGTACTATTATGAGTATTATTGTCAGTGTGAACAGTGTTCTACTTTCAAAAGTCCTGAATCTGTTCCCAGTAGTCTCACCAGTCTATTGTAGTACTGACCGGACTCTGTGTGTGCAGGTGTTGGAGTACAGAGATCGATGCCAACGTTTGGAGCTTCAGCTGCAGGATGAACACACACAGCTGCTCAACACAGAGGTCTACTACTGCAGTAACACTGCAATACTACTACTGCAGTAACACTACTGCGGTAACACTGCAGTAACACTACAGTAACACTACTACAGTAACACTACTGCAGTAATACTACAGTAACACTTCTGCAGTAACACTACAGTAACAGTGCAGTAACAGCGTTACAGTAACAGTGCAGTGTTGTGCAGATGTGGTGTTGCTGTAGTTTCATACTCGGGTTGTGTCAGTGGATGTTTCCTCTTCAGGTGTTGCAGATGTTTTTGAGCTGTCTTGGTCAGCAGCGACTGACAGCACCTGTTTGTTTCTGCAGTGTGATTGGCAGCGATTGATCCATATCGATCTGATCATCGTTATAAACGATGATTCTATCTTCAGTGTTTGTTGTGATTGTGTTGTGACGTGTGTGTGTTTGTTTTACAGCGAAGGATCAGAGATGAACACAGTGACTCTCTGGAGAGTGCCCTCATCAGGCTGGAGGAGGAACAACAGAGTGTGTGTGTGTGTGTGTGTGTGTTAATCTCACCTGTGTGTGTTTGTGTTTGTGTGTGTGTTAATCTTACCTCTGTGTGTGTGTGTGTAATCTGTGTGTGTTAATCTCTCTGTGTGTGTGTGTGTTAATCTCTCCTGTGTGTGTGTGTGTGTGTGTGTGTGTGTGTGTGTGTGTAATCTCACCTGTGTGTGTGTGTGTGTGTGTGTGTTAATCTCACCTGTGTATGTGTGTGTGTGTGCTAATCTTACCTGTCTTACCTGTGTGTGTGTGTGTGTAATCTCACCTGTGTGTGTGTGTGTTTTCAGGTCACTTGGTCTGGCTGACACCAATACTCTCCTCCGGCAGGAGCTGAGCCAATCAGAGCAGGCCAACCAGGCCTTGAGGGAGGACCTCCAGAAGCTGACAAATGATTGGATGAGAGCAGTAGAGGAGGCGGAGCAGAGAGAGAATGATTGGCAGAGAGAGAGAGAGGTCAGCAGTTTGTTTTTTTCTCTTTTGTATTGTTTAATTATCTCTGAGGGGGATCTTCTCAACAAACCACCTTTTGACTGAAATGTTTGGATTTATTTCCATTTTTCTTTCCCGACACGATTCAGATACCTGAACTTATGTAACACGAACAGAGAATGAATAATAATATAAGTTTTTTCATGTAGTTTGACAGTCAGTCAGAACTAAAACAGATAATAAATAAATATTGAGGAACAAATAAAGTTTCTTTTATGACATATCTCTCTCAGTTCTGGGCTGTGAAGCAGCCTGCACATCTTCATCCAGTTTGAAATGTTCCCTCACTGATTCATTTAGTCAGGCCAAACTGCGACCTGCTAACTGTAAATGAAGCTCCAGACTGAAGCTTTCAGAGCTGATAAATGATGCTATTTGATCTGTGCTGCTACCTGATCCCACATTCAGGCTGAATCAGAGGCATTTTCAGTGGTGATGAACTCTTCTTGTGTGTGTGTGTCCAGTGTCGGTCGGGTCATGTTGGTCAGCAGCAGACTCGTCTGCTCTCAGTGTGGAGGTCCGTGGTCGCTCTGAGGCGACACTGTCAGACCGTCAAGACCGCCACCGACAGGTACGTCTGAACTCAGGTGTAAACTGTCAGTTCACTCAGGCTCTAGAGAATATATCTCCTCACTCCTCTACGTGTCTGTACATTTCTTGGTTACCTGAGGAACAAGTTCAGATTTTCATCAGTCAGAATGAATCCCATCTGCTAAACATTAAACTGTCTCAACATGAGTCAGTTAACATGTTTCAGGGTTCTGAACCTCCTGACTCCTATAACCTGTTATAATCTGTTATAACCTGTTATAAAATGACACCTGTTATAACCTGTTATAATCTGTTATAACCTGTTATAAAATGACACCTGTTATAACCTGTTATAATCTGTTATAACCTGTCTCTCTCTCTCTCTGTAGGGATCTGTGGCAGTTGAGGGCGGAGTTTTCTCGTCTCTCCTCCTCCCTCCTCTCCAGCTGTGAGTGTGTCTCCTTCTCTCTGAGGCTCAGCGCTCCTCCCATCAGATCCTCCCTGCCTCCTCCCCTCCTCTCCTCTGACATCCCTCCCTCTCCTTCCTCCTCTCCTCCTCCTCCTCTGTCCTCCACCCTGGTCCTCCCACCTGCTGATTCCTCACCTCCTGCTCCCCCTCTCATCTCCTCCTCCACAATGGGAACCTTTACTTTAGGAGAGCTGGAGCACAGAGAGGAGGAGGAGCAGGAGAGATGGGAGGAGGAGCAGGAGAGATGGGAGGAGGAGGAGCGAGTAAGGTGGGAGGAGATTTCAGAATTGAAGCTTCTTCATGAGACAGAAGTTTCACAGCTAAACGAACGGTGACTTTTCTTCTTCTCTAATAAAGTGCAGCTGGTCTACCTGAGGAACACCTGTCTGACTACCTGTCTCTCTCTCTGTCTGTCTCAGGATTGCGGAGCTGTCTCGCTCTCTGCAAGCTGAGGACAGTCGGAGGGAAGAGGGAGAGCGACAGGTAGAGAGACAGAAAGAAACAGAGAGGACCCTGCAGTCCGTCAGTCAGGCTGCGATCAAACTGGTGAGTCAGAAACTCTCCATCAGATCCACAGAGAGGTCAAAGGTCAGAGGTCACAGTGTGCTGTGTCTTCAGTCCAGAGTCCTGACCAGCAGCGGCAGCCGGTCTGTATGTGTCCCCTCAGATGGCGTCCTGGATCTGTCCACCCTGCTGTCTGTCTTGTCTCATGCTGAGAGCGCCCTCCAGTGGAAACACCAGGAACTGCAGGTCAGTCACAGAGCAGCAGTGCTTCCTCCTGCAGGTCAGAGGTCACGGAGGTGTTCATAATATGTGTGTGTGTCAGGGGGTGGAGCTATCTCTGCAGCGGCTTGGCAAGGAGAAAACATCTCTGCAGCTCCGCCTGAAACAGCTGGAGGACGACAAACAGCAGCTGCACACACACACACAACATACAGAGCTGGAGCTCACACAAACTCTGGACACACTGAGCAGGTACACACACACACACAACACACACATACCGATTTTATATTTCAGTCTTTCAGTTTCTTAAACACTGAAGATGTGTTCAACATTGTGAAATGTGACTGCGTCTCAGGGAGCGAGAGGCGTCGTCTTCGCTGCGTCTGCAGGTGGAGGAGGTGCAGAGGAGGGAGGAGGAGGTGAAGAGAGAGAACGACAGGCTAAGGAGGGAGAGAGACAGACAGGAGGAGAGAAACAGACAGCTGGAAACAGACACACACAGACGGTATTTTACTTTAATAAACGTCATAAGGTATCATCAGGATTATAAAGTTGTTTTCTGATCGTGAGATGTTTGGAGGGAAAATAGTGCTGATATTCATGATTTCTTATAAGATATACAAATGTGAATAATAGCAGTATTTTTTAGTCGTATGTGAACATTTGTGCATAAAATAATAAATTCACATGTGCATTTCCTGATATATTGACAGTCTTTATAATGTTGTTGACTTGTCTTTGCTCTGCAAGAGATTGTGTAAGTCCCTTCAGTTCTACTTTGCTTTCAGAAAATATCGACGTGTCCTGGTTTTGTTTCAGAGTTGAGAGTGAACTGTTGGAGAACGTCCAGCTGACTGAGAGAAAAACTTTCCACCGTATGGAGATTCAGACTCTGAAGGTCAGAATTTTACTTTCTGTAGTTTCTCATCAGTCGGTGACATGAAGATCATTCTTTGTGTTCTTTGTCTGGTGAAATAGTTTCCTCTCCTCCTTTCTCCTCCTCTGCCTGTCTGTCCCCTGTCTTCCTGTCTTCCTCTAGGGGGCGTTGGAGAGAGAGCAGCTGGACAGACAGAGAGCAGAAGAAGAGATAGCAGACGCCAGAGACGCCCTGCAGAAGGTAAATCCTCCTTCACATGTAACATCCAACAGAAACCATCTGAGCTGCTGGCACGGTGAACGTCTCTGATATATTTATCTGACACGACATCACTATAAAGTTACTGTCTGTGCGTCTGTCCGGACAACAGGAAACACGTCTGTCTGTCACTGTGAGTGGAATATTAATAATACACCCTCAGTACAGCAGTCACATCCTCAGCCTGTCCCTCCAGCAGAATAATGTTTTCCTATGTTTAGAATGACTGCCTCCCCCCCTCTTTGTCACCCCCTCCAGTCCAGGGAGTGTGTGTTGCGTCTCTCATCCTCTGAGTGTGTGTTGAAGCGGGAGGTGGACGAGGGACAGGACGCGCTGGACAAGATGGCCGCCCTGAACTCAGCTCTGGCCTCCGACAAGAGAGACCTGAACAGGCAGCTGCTGCAGGTACGACTTCGTCTATCTGTCTGTCTGTCTCCTCACCAGGACTCTTGCAGTTCATCACATACGTCTGTCTGTCTGTCTGTGTTTCCAGTTGGAGGGTGAGCTGTCAGAGAGCCAATCCGAGCTGCAGGCTCTGAGGTCAGAGGTCAGTTCTCTGCAGAGGGAGGTCAAAACCCTCAACCTGGATTGCAGCCAGCTCAGGTGAGTTTGATTTTCATGGTGTTTGTACCTAAATCCTTAATCCTGATTATAAAAATGTAATCTGACTATAAATTCTTTAATAGTGATTATGAACATTTAATCCAGATTATAAACATTTTAGTCTATATTATGAATATTTAATCCTGATTATAAACATTTAATCCAAATTAAGAACATTTAATCCAGATTATGATGTCATGTTTGGCTCTGTAATTATAGACCCTTTAATCCTGATTATGAACCTTTTAAATCCATATTATGAACATTTAAGCCTGATTATAAACATTTAATACATACTATGAACATTTAATCCTGATTATAAAACATTTAATCCAGATTATGGTGTCATGTTTGGCTCCTGTTTTGATGTTTAGAGCACAGAGAGATTTGCAGGCTGACATTGTCCATCAGCTGACAAAAAGAGAAGGAGAGATGGAGAGAATGAAGGAGGAGAAGGAGAGACAGCTGGTGTCCCTGATGGAGGAGAGAGAGAGAGACGGGGGTCAGCTGGAGGAGGTAGAGAGGAGGAGCTAACAGTCATATGACAGTGATTCACCTGTATGATCCACCTGTATGATCCACCTATGATGTGTGTGTGGCCCTCAGCTGTCCTCCCAGCATGCCTCGGTGTGCAGGGAGCTGAAGGAGGCGCAGGAGCAGCTGAAAGAGGTGATGGAGGAAGTGAGGAAGAGAAACAGGCAGCAGGAGGAGCAGCAGAGGGAGAGCAGGAGGCTGCAGGAGGAGCAGGAGAGTCTGCAGAGACACCGTGAGCAGCAGGAGGACGAGCTGCAGGAGCTCAGGTACCGAACACACCTCCAGTATCCACCAGGTGAAGTCAGATTCACAAAATAAAAGTCTTTACTTCCTGCATCAGTCACATTTACTAATAACACAGAAACAAAGGAGGCAAATATTAAATACAGTTTTAACAAAGTTTACATGATCATATAAAATCAAGTTCACCTGGCACGTCTCATCTCCTTGTGTCTGTAAATATACAGATCACAGGTGTGCTCTGACTGAATAACTCAGCAGTCACAGTCGTTTATATGAACGTCTGACTCGTACCTGCAGACACTCTGTGGTGTGTGTGCTGTACTCTCTTCCTCTCCCTCTCCTCTCTCTCTCTCTCTCTCTCTTTCTCTTTCTCTCTCTCAGGTCTCTGTCGGTGTCTCTCCACCAGCAGCTCAGTCAGCAGCAGAGGCAGCTCTCACAGTGGGAGGTGGACAGGTGTCAGCAGGACACACACATTCACACTCTGCAGCAGGCCAAACACACCTTACAAGGTGAGACACACACACATTCACAACACTGTGTGTAGAGGCATGGATGATATGTGTGTGTGTGTGTGAGTTTGTCTTTGACTCTGGACATGTTCAATTTACATGGACCGATATCTGCAAGTCTTATTGATGTTGTAGTAGTAGTCATGTTAGTAGTAGTAGTCATGTTAGTAGCAGTTGTAGTCATGTTAGTAGCAGTTGTAGTAGTAGTATGTAGTAGTAGTAGTAGCAGTAGTAGTAGTAGTAGTAGTATACTTGTAGTAGTAGTAGTATAGTTGTAGTAGTAGCAGTGTAGTAGTAGTAGTAGTTGTAGTAGCAGTAGTAGTAGCAGTAGTTAGTAGTAGTAGTAGTTGTAGTAGTAGTAGTAGTAGTTGTAGCAGTGTTAGTAGCAGTTGTAGTAGTTATGTATTGGCATGTAGTAGTAGTATTGTAGTAGCGGTATGTAGTAGTTGTTATGTTAGTAGCATTGTAGTAGTAGTAGCAGTTAGTAGTAGTAGTAGTTATGTTAGGTAGCAGTAGTAGTTAGTTAGTAGTAGTCATGTTAGTAGTTAGTAGTAGTGTAGTGTTATGTAGTAGTAGTTATGTTAATGCAGTTGTAGTCATGTAGTAGTAGTCAGTAGTAGTAGTAGTAGTAGTTGTAGTTAGTAGTTGTTGTAGTTAAGTCAGTAGTAGTAGTAGTCCGTAGTTAGTATTGATATTTAGTAGTAGTAGTCAGTTAGTAGCGATGTGGTCAGTAGTAGTGTTAGTAGCAGTTGGTAGTAGTAGTTAGTTAGTAGTAGTAGTTGTAGTTAGTAGTGAGCATAGTGATGTTATGTAGTGTTGTTAGTGTAGTAGTCATGTATAGTAGCATAGTAGTGGCAGTTAGTAGCAGTGTTAGCGGTAGTCAGTTAGTAGCATTAGTAGTAGTTGTTAGTAGCATGTTAGTAGTAGTAGTAGTTAGTTAGTAGTAGTTGCAGTAGTAGTAGTAGTAGTAGCAGTAGTAGCAGTAGTAGTAGTATGTTAGTAGTTGTAGTAGTAGTTGTTAGTAGCAGTAGTAGTGTTAGTAGCATAGTTGTATATTAGTAGCAGTAGTAGTGTTAGTAGCAGTAGTAGTCTAGTAGTAGTAGTAGTAGTAGTCATGTATTTAGTAGTCAGTTGTAGTAGTTATGTAGTTATGTTAGTAGTAGTTAGTGTAGTTATTGTTAGTAGTTAGTAGCAGTTGTAGTTGTAGTAGTAGTAGTTAGTGTGTAGTAGTAGTCATGTAGTTAGTAGTAGTAGTAGCAGTAGTAGTAGTTAGTAGCAGTGTAGTAGTAGTAGTAGTTGTTAGTATGTTAGTAGTAGTAGTCAGTAGTAGTAGTCATGTTAGTAGTAGTTAGTAGTAGTAGTCATGTTAGTAGTTAGTAGTAGTAGTAGTTATGTTAGTAGCAGTAGTAGTAGTTAGTAGTAGCAGTAGTAGTTAGTTGGTAGTTGTAGTAGTTATGTAGTCAGTTAGTAGTTAGTTAGTTAGTAGCAGTGTTAGTAGTAGTAGTTATGTTGGTAGCAGTAGTAGTTATGTAGCAGTAGTAGTCAGTAGTCATGTTGATGTAGTTAGTATGTAGTGAGTAGTTGGTAGCGTAGTATGTAGTAGTAGCAGTAGTTAGTAGTTAGTAGTAGTAGTAGTTAGTTAGTAGTAGTAGTAGTTAGTAGCAGTTGTAGTAGTTAGTAGTAGTAGTAGCATAGTATAGTAGTTAGTAGTCATGTTAGTAGCAGTAGTAGTAGTAGTTAGTTATAGTAGTAGTTAGTAGTTATGTTAGTAGTAGTAGTCAGTTAGTAGTAGTAGTAGTAGTAGTTAGTGTAGTAGCAGTTGTAATAGTCATGTTAGTAGTAGTAGTCATGTTAGTAGTAGTAGTAGTGTAGTAGTAGTTGTATGTTAGTGGCAGTAGTAGTAGTCAGTAGTAGTAGTCAGTTGGCAGTTAGTTATGTTAGTATTAGTAGCATGGTAGTAGTAGCAGTTGTAGTATGTTAGTGTATATAGTAGTTGTTATGAGTAGTTAGTAGTGTTAGTAGTGGTTAGTATGTTGATGAAGTTAAGTAGTAGTAGCAGTCAGTAGTAGTACATGTTTAGTATGTTAGTAGTTAGTAGCAGTTATATTAGTCATGTTAGTAGTTTAGTAGCAGTAGTAGTATGTAGTAGTAGTAGTAGTCAGTTATGTTAGTAGTAGTTGTAGTTATGTTAGTAGCAGTAGTAGTAGTAGTAGTAGCAGTAGTTAGTAGTAGCAGTAGTAGTAGTAGCAGTGTAGTAGTAGTAGTAGTAGTATTAGTAGTATTAGTAGTTATATTATTAGCAGTTATGTAGTAGTTATTAGCATATTAGTAGTCATAGTAGTTATGTTAGTAGTTGTAGTAGTCATGTTGTAGTAGTCAGTCATGTTAGTAGTAGCAGTAGTAGTAGTAGTAGCAGTTAGTAGTAGCAGTAGTAGTTATGTTAGTAGCAGCAGTTGTAGTAGTCATAGTAGTTAGTAGCAGTAGTAGTAGTAGTTAGTAGTAGTAGTGTAGTTATGTTAGTAGCAGTTGTAGTAGTTATGTTATAGTAGTAGTTAGTTAGTAGCAGTTGTAGTAGTAGTAGCACTAGTAGTAGTAGTAGCAGTAGTAGTTATGTTAGTAGCAGTTGTAGTAGTTAGTAGCAGTAGTAGTAGTGTTAGTAGCAGTAGTAGTAGTTATGTTAGTAGCAGTAGTAGTAGTAGCAGTTAGTAGTAGTTAGTAGCAGTTAGTAGTAGCATGTTAGTAGTATTAGTCATAGTTAGTAGTAGTTAGTAGCAGTAGTTGTCATATTGTAGTATGTTAGTAGCAGTAGTAGTAGCATTAGTAGTAGTTATGTTAGTAGTTAGTTAGTAGCAGTAGTAGTTATGTTAGTAGTAGTTAGTAGTCATGTTAGTAGCAGTAGTAGTAGCAGTAGTAGTAGTTAGTAGTTAGTAGTATGTAGTAGCAGTAGTAGTAGTAGTTATTTATAGTAGCGGTTGTAGTAGTTATGTTAGTAGCAGTAGTAGTTATGTTAGTAGCAGTTGTAGTAGTTATGTTAGTTAGTAGTTAGTAGTAGTAGTTGTAGTCATTAGTAGCAGTAGTTATGTTAGTAGTTATGTAGTTATAGTTAGTTAGTAGTAGTAGTTATGTTAGTAGCAGTAGTGTGGTTATGTTAGTAGTAGTAGTAGTCAGTTAGTTAGTAGTAGTTGTAGTTAGTAGTGATGTAGTAGTTATAGTAGTTGTAATGTAATGTTAGTAGCAGTGGTAGTTGTAGTAGTTGTAGTAGTTATGTTAGTAGTAGTTGTAGTTATGTTAGTAGCAATGTTAGTAGTAGCATGTAGTAATGTAGTATTATGTTAGTAGCAGTAGTTAGTAGTAGTAGTAGTTGTATTGGTAGCATGTAGTAGCAGTGTAGTAGTAGTGTAAGCATTAGTTATTTTAGTAGCAGTAGTTTAGTAGCAGTTGTAGTAGTCTAGTTAGTAGTAGTAGTCATGTTAGTTAGTAGTTATGTTAGTAGTAGTAGTAGTATGTTAGTAGCAGTAGTAGTTATGTTAGTAGCAGTAGTAGTTAGTAGTAGCAGTTATATTAGCAGTTATGTTATGTTAGTAGCTTGATAGTAGTGTGTATTGGTAACAGTAGTAGTTATGTTGGTAGCAGTTATATTTAGTAAGTGGTAATTATGTTATAGTAGTCATATTAGTACTAGTCAGTATTAGTTTAGTAGTAGTAGTCATATTGTTAGTAGTTGTTGGTAGCAGTGTTGTTAGTTAGTAGTATGGTTATGTTAGTAGTAGTAGTTAGTTAGTGTAGTCATGTAGTAGTAGCAGTAGTAGTTATGTTAGTAGCAGTAGTAGTTAGTAGTAGTAGTTATGTTAGTAGTAGTTGTAGTTATGTTAGTAGCATGTTAGTAGCAGTAGTAGTCATGTTAGTGTAGTAGTGTTAGCAGTAGTAGTTATGTTAGTAGTGATGGCAGTAGTGTAGTAGTTAGTATGTAGTAGTCTGTAGTCATGTTAGTAGCAGTAGTAGTAGTAGTAGTTAGTAGCAGTTAGTAGTAGTCATGTTAGTAGCAGTAGTAGTAGCAGTTAGTAGTAGTTAGTAGCAGTAGTGTCAGTAGTAGCAGTAGTTAGTAGCAGTAGTAGTAGTCAGTAGTCATGTTAGTAGTAGTTGCAGTAGTAGTTAGTAGTTGTAGTGTTAGTAGTCATATTAGTAGTAGTAGCATGTTAGTAGTCATGTTAGTAGTAGTAGCGGTTGTAGTAGTATGTTAGTAGCAGTAGTAGTAGTTAGTAGCAGTAGTGTGATTAGTGTTAGTAGCAGTAGTAGTAGTTATGTTAGTAGCAGGTTGTAGTAATTGTAGTATCATGTTAGTAGTAGTAGTAGTATTTAGTAGCAGTTGTAGTAGTATGTTAGTAGCAGTTGTAGTAGTTATGTTAGTAGTAGTTGTAGTTATGTTAGTAGCAGTGTAGTAGTAGTAGTAGTAGTAGTGTTAGTAGTAGTCAGTTAGTAGTTAGTAGTTATGTTAGTAGTAGTCAGTAGTAGTAGTAGTAGTCAGTAGTAGTCATATAGTAGTAGTTATGTTATAAAGGTATAGTTAGTGTTGTAGTAGTTATGTTAGTAGCAGTTAGTAGTAGTTGTAGTAGTAGTAGCAGTAGTAGTAGTAGTCATGTTAGTAGCAGTAGTAGTAGTAGTTAGTTAGTTAGTAGTAGTAGTTAGTATGTTGTTAGTAGTAGTTATGTAGTTAGCATGTTAGTAGTAGTAGTTAAGTTAGTAGTAGTAGTTATGTTAGTAGCAGCAGTTGTAGTCAGTAGTAGCAGTTATGTAGTCATGTTAGTAGTAGTAGTTTAGTTATTGTTAGTAGCAGTAGTGTAGTAACAGATTAGTAGTTAGCGTAGTATTGAGTATATTAGTAGTAGTAGTAGTTATATGAGTGTAGCAGTTAGTAGTTTTGTTAGTCATGTTAGTAGTAGTGTCATTAGTAGTAGTAGCATATTAGTGTAGTAGTCATGTTAGTAGCAGTAGTAGTATAGTTAGTAGTTATGTAGTTAGCAGTTAGTAGCAGTAGTAGTCATTAGTAGTAGTTATGTTAGTAGTAGTAGTTATGTAGCAGTTGTAGTAGTAGTTAGTAGTTAGTAGTAGTAGTAGTCATGTTAGTAGTAGTAGTTAGTAGCAGTAGTAGTAGTAGTCAGTAGTAATCTAGTCCGCGTAATTAGTAGTTGGTAGTAGTTAGTAGTAGTATGTTAGTAGCAGTAGTAGTTATGTTAGTAGTAGTAGTGTTAGTAGCAGTAGTAGTAGTTGTTAGTTGTAGTAGTTATGTTAGTAGCAGTGGTAGTAGTTGTAGTAGCAGTTGTAGTAGTGTTAGTAGCATGTTAGTAGTAGTATGTTAGTAGCATGTAGTAGTAGTAGTAGTCATGTTAGTAGTAGTAGTTGTTACAGTAGTAGTTATATTACTAGTGATATTTAAGGCTAATTAGTATTAGTAAGTGATTAGTAATATTAGTCATGTTGCAGTTATTAGTACATTATGTAGTAGTGTTAGTTAGTTATGTTAGTAGTAGTATTATGTAGTAGTGACAGCTGTAGTATGTATTAGTAAATAGTGTGTCATGTAGTGTACAGTAGTAGTTATGTTATTAGTAGTGTAGTAGTAGTCATAGTCATAGTAGTAGCACAGTTAGTAGTAGTCATATTAGTAGCGTAGTTAGTAGCCAGTAAGTTTATATTAGTTAACTAGTTATGTTAGTACATTAAGTAATAGTATGTTAGTAGTAGCAGTAGTAAGTAGTAGTCATTGTAGTAGTATTGTAGTAGTAGCAGTAGTAGTATTATGTTAGCATGTTAGTAGTAGTCATGTTAGTAGCAGTAGTAGTTGTTAGCAGCAGTAGTAGTTGACAGTTGTTAGTAGTAGTTAGCAGTTGTAGTAGTATGTAGTAGTAGTCATGTTAGTAGCAGTTGTAGTTATGTTAGTAGCAGTAGTAGTTATGTTAGTAGCAGTGTAGTAGTCATGTTAGTAGCAGTGGTACTAGTCATGTTAGTAGCAGTAGTAGTTATGTTAGCAGGTAGTATCATGTTAGTAGCAGTAGTAGTTATGTTATTGGCAGGTTAGTAGTAAACAGTAGTTAGTAGTAGTAGTAGCAGTAGTAGTAGCAGTGTAGTAGCAGTAGTAGTATGTTAGTAGCGTTGTAGTAGTCATGTTAGTAGTAGTATAGTAGTTATATGATAGTAGCATTGTTGTTAGTAGTTAGTTATAGTTAGTATTAGTAGTCATGTTAGTAGCAGTAGTAGTAGTCATGTTAGTCAGTAGTAGCAGTTGTAGCAGTAGTTATGTTAGTAGCAGTGTTTGTTAGTCATTGTAGTTAGTAGTTAGTAGTAGTTATGTTAGTAGCAGTTGTAGTCATGTTAGTAGTAGTAGTATTTCAGTAGTGTTATATAGTAACAGTAGTAGTAGTCATGTTAGTAGTAGTAGCAGTTAGTAGTAGTATGTTAATAGTAGTATGTATAGTGGTAGCAGTTAGTAGTCATGTTAGTAGCAGTAGTAGTTATGTTGTGCATGTAGTAGTCAGTTATAGTAGTACAGTCATGTTAGTGTCAATGTAAATATTCAGTATTATATTATGTATGTTTATTAGTCATATGATATTGTTGTAGTAGTAGTAGTAACAGATTGTAGTAGTGTAGCAATGTAATGTTAGTTGTAGTAGCAGTAGTAGTATGGTTATGTTAATGTATTATGCATGTAGCAGTAGTAGTTGTAGTATGTTAGTAGCAATTTATTAGTTATATTAGTAGTAGTAGTTATGTTAGTAGGGTTGTAGTAGTCATGTTAGTAGTAGTAGTCATGTTAGTAGCAGTAGTAGTCATGTTAGTAGCAGTAGTAGTCATGTTAGTAGCAGTTAGTAGTAGTAGCATGTAGTAGTCAGTTAGTAGTAGTAGTTAGTGTTAGTAGCAGTAGTAGTAGTCATGTTAGTAGCAGTAGTAGTCATGTTAGTAGTTAGTAGTTAATTGCAGTGTAGTAGTTAGTAGTAAATATGTTAGTAGCAGTAGTAGTAGTAAGTGTTAGTAGCAGTAGTAATGTAGTAATAGTTAGTAGTTATGTTAGTAGCAGTTGTAGTAGTCATGTTAGTAGCAGTAGTAGTAGTTAGTAGCATGTTAGTAGCAGTAGTAGTTATGTTAGTAGCAGTTGTAGTAGTCATGTTAGTAGCAGTTGTAGTAGTTATGTTAGTAGCAGTAGTAGTAGTAGTCATGTTAGTAGTAGTAGTAGTAGTAGTAGTCATGTTAGTAGTTAGTAGCAGTAGTAGTATGTTAGTAGCAGTAGTAGTAGTATGTTAGTAGCAG
Source organism: Scortum barcoo (assembly GCA_023238725.1). Taxonomy (NCBI): domain Eukaryota; kingdom Metazoa; phylum Chordata; class Actinopteri; order Centrarchiformes; family Terapontidae; genus Scortum; species Scortum barcoo. Next base: position 707,234 of record CM041550.1, read on the forward strand.
TAGTGTAGTAGTAGTTGTAGTGTTAGTAGTAGTTGTAGTAGTCATGTTAGTAGCAGTTGTAGTAGTCATGTTAGTAGCAGTAGTAGTTATGTTAGTAGCAGTAGTAGTAGTAGTAGCATGTAGTAGTAGCAGTAGTAGTAGTAGTCATGTTAGTAGCAGTAGTAGTAGTTAGTAGCAGTAGTGTAGTAGTTAGTAGCAGTTGTAGTAGTAGTAGTAGTTAGTAGTTAGTAGTAGTGTAGTAGTTATGTTAGTAGTAGTTGTAGTTATGTTAGTAGCAGTTGTAGTAGTAGTAGTCATGTTAGTAGTAGTAGTAGTAGTATGTTAGTAGCAGTGGTTAGTTATGTTAGTAGTTGTAGTCATGTTAGTAGCAGTAGTAGTAGTTATGTTAGTAGCAGTTATGTAGTCATGTTAATTAGTTCATTAGTATGTAGTAAGTAGTGTTGTAGCAGTTGTGAGTCAGTTAGTAGTAGTGGTTATGTTAGTAGCAGCCAGTAGTTGATAGTAGTTATCGTTAGTAGTTAAGTAGTATGTTAGTAGCAGTATGTTAGTAGTAGCAGTAGTAGTTATGTTAGTAGCAGTTGTAGTATGTATAGTAGTTGTAGTTATGTTAGTAGCAGTAGTAGTAGTCATGTTAGTAGCAGTAGTAGTTAGTTTAGTAGCAGTAGTAGTAGTCATGTTAGTAGCATGTAGTAGTCATAAAAATGAGTTGCCAGTAGCAGTTCATGTGCTAGTAGTCATGTTAGTATTAGTAGTTATGTTAGTAGCAGTAGTAGTAGTTATGTTAGTAGCAGTAGTAGTAGTCAGTGTTAGTAGCAGTAGTAGTAGTCATAGTTAGTAGTAGTAGTAGCTATGTTAGTAGCAGTAGTAGTGTTGTTAGTAGTCAGTTAGTAGTAGTAGTTATGTTAGTAGCAGTTGTAGTATGTTAGTATTAGTAGTTGTAGTAGCAGTAGTAGTAGTTATGTTAGTAGCAGCTGTAGTAGTCATGTTAGTAGCAGTAGTACAGTTGTAGTCATGTTAGTAGCAGTAGTAGTTAAGTTAGTAGCAGTTGTAGTAGTCATGTTAGTAGCAGTAGTAGTTATAGTTAGTTAGCAGTAGTAGTCATGTTAGTAGCAGTAGTAGTTATGTTAGTAGCAGTTGTAGTAGTCATGTTAGTAGTAGTAGTAGTAGTTATGTTAGTGGTCAATTAGTAGTAGTAATTGTAGCAGTAGTAGTAGTTATGTTAGTAGCGGTTGTAGTAGTCATGTTAGTAGCAGTCAGTAGTTAGTTAGTAGCAGTCGTATTAGTAGTCATGTTAGTAGTAAATGTAGTAGTCATATTAGTAGTAGTTGTAGTAGTCATGTTAGTAGTAGTAGTTATGTTAGCAGTAGTTAGTAGTAGTAGTTGTAGTTATGTTAGTAGCAGTAGTAGTTAGTGTTAGTAGTTAGTTGTAGTAGTTATGTTAGTAGCAGTTATAGTTAGTAGTAGTAGTAGTTGTTAGTAGCAGTAGTAGTAGTTATGTTAGTAGTAGTATTAGTCATTGTAGTAGGTAGTCATGTTGTAGCAGCAGTTATGTTAGTAGCGTGTTAGTAGTTAGTAGTGTAGCAGTTGCAGTAGTTATGTTGTAGTGTTAGTTAGCAGTAGTAGTTATGTTAGTAGTAGTTGTAGTTATGTTAGTAGCAGTAGTAGTAGTTATGTTAGTAGCAGTTGTAGTGTTAGTTAGTAGTAGTAGTAGTAGTTAGTTAGTAGCAGTTGTAGTAGTGTTAGTAGCAGTTGTTAGTTAGTATGTAGTGAATAATATTGGTAGTACATGTTATGCAGTAGTAGTCATGTTAGTAGTAGTAGGTTAGTGTTAGTAGTAGCATGTAGTAGTGTTAGTAGCAGTAGTCGTATGTAGTAGTGTTGTATTAGTAATGTTAGTATGTTGGTTAGTAGTTAGTAGTTATGTTAGTAGCAGTTAGTAGTAGTAGCAGCATGTTAGTAGCAGCAGCAGTGGCAGTTTAGCAGTAGTTGGTAGTAGTAGGTAGTTGTTAGTTAGCAGTAGCAAATGTTATGTTAGTAGCAGTTGTAGCAGTAGTAATAAAAGGCAGTTAGTATGGTAGCAGTTAGTAGTTATGTTAGTTAGTTGTCAGTAGTAGTATATTTAGCAGTTATAGTAGTAGTTAGTAGTGTATATTAGTAGTCATGTTAGTAGTTGTAGTTATAGTTTATGATAGTAGTTGTTAGTAGCAGTTAGTAGCATTGTAGTAGTAGTTATGTTAGTAGCAGTAGTAGTAGTTAGTAGCAGTAGTAGTGTTAGTAGTAGTAGTTATGTTAGTAGCAGCTGTAGTAGTCATGTTAGTAGCAGTAGTAGCTAGTTAGTAGCATGTTAGTAGCAGTTGTAGTAGTCATATTAGTAGTAGTAGTCATGTTAGTAGCAGTAGTAGTTGTAGTAGTTAGTAGCAGTTGTAGTAGTAGTGTTAGTAGTAGTTGTAGTAGTTAGTGTTGTAGTAGTAGTTAGTAGTAGTATGTTAGTAGCAGTTGTAGTAGTAGTAGTAGCAGTAGTAGTTATGTTAGTAGTAGTAGTCATGTTAGTAGCAGTAGTAGTCATGTTAGTAGCTAGTAGTAGTCAGTATCATGTAGTAGTCATGTTAGTAAGTTCTTAGTGTCATGTTATTAGTCATTAGTAACATTAGTAGTTATGTTAGTTGTAGTATTAGTGATCATGTTAGTAGCAGTTGTAGTAGCAGTAGTAGTAGTAGTCATAGTATGTTGGTAGTCGTTATGTAGCAAGTATGTAGTATGTTATGTAGTAGTCATGTTAGTAGTACAGTTAGCAGTAGTTAGTTAGTTAGTAGTAGTCAGTTAGTAGTTAGTTAGTAGCATGTGTATGACGTAGTTGTAGTAGTTATGTTAGTAGTTAGTAGTAGTTATGTTAGTAGCAGTTGTAATTTAGTAGTCATAGCATTAGTAGTTATGTTAGGCATGTAGTAGTAGTCATGTTAGTAGCAGTTGTAGTAATTATGTAGTAGGTATAGTTATGTTAGTAGCATGTTAGTAGCAGTAGTAGTAGTAGTAGTAGCAGTAGTAGTAGTATGTTATGTTAGTATGTAGTAGTAGTTATGTTAGTAGCAGTAGTAGTAGTATAGTAGCGTTGTAAGGTAGTAGTTGTTAGTAGTAGCAGTTGTAGTAGTTATAGTAGCTATGTTAGTAGTCATGTTAGTAGTAGTTAGTAGTAGTAGTAGTAGTAGTGTTATGTTAGTAGCAGTTATGTAGTCATGTTAGTAGCAGTAGCAGTAGTAGTTATGTTAGTAGCAGTTGTAGTAGTAGTTTTAGTAGTTGTAGTAGTTATGTTAGTAGTAGTTGTAGTTATGTTAGTAGCAGTCAGTATTGTAACGAGCAACTAGTCATATTAGTAGCAGTAGTCATGTTAGTAGCATGTATAAGTAGTCAATGTAGTTAGTAGTTAGCAGTTGTAGTAGTATGTTAGTAGTTAGTAGTAGTCATGTTAGTAGCAGTAGTAGCAGTTAGTAGTCATGTAGTAGTAGCAGTAGTAGTTATGTTAGTAATGTAGTGCATGTAGTAATGTTAGGTAGTTGTTAGTAGTTAGTAGTTATTAGTTATGTTAGTAGCAGTTTAGTAGTCATGTTAGTAGTAGTAGTGTAGTAGTCATGTAGTAGTAGTAGTCATATTAGTAGCAGTAGTAGTAGTCATGTTAGTAGTAGTAGTTATGTTAGTAGTAGTTAGTAGTCATGTTAGTAGCAGTAGTAGTAGTAGTTTAGTAGCGGTTGTAGTAGTTATGTTAGTAGCAGTAGTAGCAGTTAGTAGCATTGTATTGTGTTATGTTAGTAGTATGTTAGATTGTAGTTGTCAGTTGTAGTCAGTTCAGTTGTAGTAGTTGTAGTAGCATTAGTAGTTGTTGCAGTGTTGTATATAGTGGATATGTTAGTAGTAGTAGTAGTCATGTTAGTAGCAGTTGTAGTATGTCAGTGTATTAGTAGCAGTGGTAGTAGTTATGTTAGTAGCAGTAGTAGTAGTCATGTTAGTAGCAGTAGTAGTAGTCAGTTAGTAGTCATGTAGTAGTCAGTAGTTAGTAGTAGTAGTAAAGTTGTAGTCATGTTAGTAGCAGTATGGTTAGTTATGTTAGTAGCAGTAGTAGTAGTTATGCGTAGTAGCAGTAGTAGTTAGTAGTAAGTAAGTGTCATATTAGCAGTAGTATGTTAGCAGTAGTAGTAGTTGTAGTATAACAGTTAGTAGTCATGTAATAGTAGCAGTTAGTTGTGTAGTTATTGTTAGCAGCAGGTAGCAGTAGTAGTTAGTCAGTAGTAGTAGTAGTAATAGTAGTTAAGTTAGCAGCAGCTGTAGTAGTTATGTTAGAATAGTGCGTTAGTGTTGTGTAGTAGTTATGTTAGCAAGTTGTGATTCAGCAGTAGTCAGTTGTATGTTATCAGTTGTAGTAGTTATGTGTTAGTTGATGGCAGTAGTATTTATATTAGTAGCAGTAGTAGTATGTTATTAGCAGTAGTAATTATTATTAGTAGTAGTTATGTTAGTAGCAGTTAGTAGTTATGTTAGTAGCAGTAGTAGTAGTTATGTTAGCCTTAGTAGTAGTTGTAGTGTTAGTAGTGTCATGTTAGTAGCAGTAGTAGTTATATTAGTAGCAGTAGTTAGTGTTAGTTAGTAGTTGTAGTAGTTATGTTAGTAGTAGTTGTAGTTATGTTAGTAGCAGTTGTAGTAGTCAGTAGTAGTAGTTAGTTAGTAGTAGTTATGTTAGTAGCAGTAGTAGTTATGTTAGTAGCAGTTGTAGTAGTCATGTTAGTAGTAGTAGTTATGTTAGTAGCAGTAGTAGTAGTCATGTTAGGGTAGTAGTCATGTTATTAGTAGTCATGTTAGTAGTAGTAGCAGTTAGTAGTAGTCATGTTAGTAGTAGTCAGGCCGTGATTTATAGTAACAGTAATATGTTAGGGTATGAGTCATGTTAGCAGGTTGGTAGTTATGTTAGTAGTAGCATGCATGTTAAGAGCAGTTGTAGTCATATTAGTAGTAGTAGCAGTGTAGTAGTTAGGGCTGTAGCAGTAGTAGTCAAAATTGTAGTAGTCATGTTAGTAGTAGTTATATTAGTAGAGTAGTAGTTATGTTAGTGTGAGTAGTCATTAGTAAGTTGTAGTTAGCAGTTAGTAGCAGTAGTAGTTATTAGTAATGGTAGCAGTGGTCAGTAGAGCAATTGTTAGTCATGCAGTATTAGTTAGTAGCAGTAGTAATGTTAGTAGTAGTTATGTTAGTAGCAGTAGTAGTAGTTATAGTAGTAGTTAGTGAGTAGTAGTTAGTATTTAATATGTGTAGTAGTCACGTCAGTAGTAGTATGTAGTAGTAGTAGTATAGTAATAGTTTGTAGTAAGTCTAGTAGTAGTAGTTAGTAGTAGTAGTTATAGTATAGTAGTAGTCATGTTAGTTAGTAGTTGTAGTCATGTTAGTAGCAGTAGTAGTCATGTTAGTAGCAGGTTATTGGTCATAGAATAGCAGTTAGCATGTCATGTTAGTAGCATTGTAGTAGCGTGTTAGCGTGATCATGTTAGTAGCAGTAGTAGTAGTCATGTTAGTAATGGCTAGTGCGTATATTAGAGCAATAGTAGCTATTAGTATGGGTCAATATGTTGTAGTCAAGCAAAATTTGTTTAATGTTATGTTAGTAACAAGCTTAGTAAATAAGTTGTAGTAGTTATGCGTTATAGCAGTAGTCAGTTAGTAGGTTGTAGCCTTCTGTATTAGCAGTCAATATTAGTAGAGTTGTAATGGTGTCATGTTAGCTGTAGTGTAGTAGCAGCAGCAGTAATGTAGGTAGCGTAGTAGCAGTAGTAAGTAGTTAGTACAGTGTAGTATAGTCATGTTAGCAGTAGTGCGTTAGTTAGTAATAGTGATGTTAGTTTGTTGTAGCAGTTGTAAAAAGTGCGTTAAAGGCAGCAGCAGTAGTAGAAGCTATGGATTATATTGTAGCAGTTGTAACATAGTTTATTAGTATTAGTGGTCATATTGTTAATAGTAGTCATGTTAGCAGTTGTAGTAATGTTAGTAGCAAATAGTTATGTTAGTATGATATTAAAAGTAGTTATATTAGTAGCAATATTAGTAGTCAGTTAGTATGAGTAATAGTTATGTTAGTAGCAGCTGGCTAGTAGTCATGTTAGTAGCAGTAGTTATGTTAGTAGCAGTAGTAGTATCATGTTAGTAGCAGTCAGTTACATAGTAGTAGTATGTAGTAGCAGTAGTAGTAGTATGCAGCAGTAGAAGCAGCAGTGTTAGCAGCAGTGTTATAGCAGTTATATTGTTAGCAGCGCAGTAGTAGTTATGTTAGTAACAGTTATGTTAGTAGCAGTCAGTTGTAGGTTATGTTATTAGCAGTAGTTAGTAGCAGTAGTAGTTAGTCAGTTAGTAGTAGTAGTTATGTTAGTAGCAGTTAGTAGTATATTGTAGTGATGTTATATTAGTAGTTAGTTAGTAGTAGTTGATAGTTAGTTAGTAGTAGTGTTAGTAGCAGTAGTACTAGTCATGTTAGTAGCAGTAGTAGTAGTTAGTAGTAGTGTAAGTAGTATTATGTTAGTAGCAGTTGTAGTCATGTTAGTAGCAGTAGTAGTTATGTTAGTAGCAGTTGTAGTAGTCAGTAGTCATGTTAGTAGCATGTTAGTAGTAGTTAGTCAGTGTAGTAGTAGTAGTAGTAGTAGTAGTAGTCATGTTAGTAGTAGTAGTCAGTTGTAGTAGTTATGTTAGTAGCAGTAGTAGTAGTCAGTAGTAGTATTAGTAGTAGTCAGTTAGTAGTAGTCAGTGTAGTAGTAGTTAGTAGCAGTAGTAGTAGTAATGTTAGTAGCAGTAGTTATTAGTAACAGTTATAAATCGTAGCAGTAGTTTATATTGTTGTAGTAAGTCATGTTAGTACTAGTAGTAAGTTAGTTAGTAGCAGTAGTAGTTAGTCATGTTAGTCATAGCAGTAGTAGTAGTCATGTTAATAGTAGCAGTGTAGTAGTTATGTTAGTAGCAGTAGTAGTTAAAGCAGAATGGCAGTAGCAGTAGTATATTAGTAGCAGTTATTAGTAGTTATGTAGCAGCAGCAGTAGTTAGTAGTAGCAAGTAGCAGTAGTTAGTAGTAGTAGCAGTAGTATGTTAGTAGTATTTAGAAAGTTAGCGTGTAGAGTAGTAGTAGTAGTATGTTAGTAGTAGCAGTAGTTAGTTAGTAGTAATAAGCTAGTAGTAGTTATGTTAGTTAGCAGCTGTAGTAGTCATGTTAGTAGTCATGTTAGTAGTAGTAGTCATGTTAGTAGTAGCAGTTTAGTAGTAGTAGTAGTAGTTAGTAGTTGTAGTCATGTTAGTAGCAGTAGTAGTTATGTTAGTAGCATGTTAGTAGTAGTTAGTTAGTAGCAGTTGTAGTAGTTAGTAGTTAGTAGCAGTAGTAGTAGCAGTTGTAGTAGTAGTTAGTAGCAGCAGTAGTAGTAGCAGTAGTAGTAGTTATGTTAGTAGCAGTAGTAGTAGTAGTAGTAGTAGTAGTAGCAGCTGTAGTAGTCATGTTAGTAGTAGTATGTTAGTAGCAGTAGTAGCATAGTAGTTAGTTAGTAGCAGTAGTCAGGTAGTATAAGCAGTAGTAAGTAGTTAGCATAGCAGTAGTTTAGTAGCAGTAGCAGTTAGCAGTATCAGCAGTAGTTAGTCAGCAGCAGTTAGCTAGCCGCGTAGTCAGTAGTTGAGTAGTAGCAGTTGTAGTAGTGCAGCATGTTAGTAGTAGTAGCAGTTAGCATTAGTGTAGTAGCAGTAGTAGTAGTAGCAGCTTAGTAGTCAGTCAGTAGTAGTAGTCATGTTAGTAGTAGTGTTAGGCAGTAGCAATGTTAGTTAGTAGTGTTAGTAGCAGTAGTAGCAGTATAGTTAGTTAGCAGTAGTAGTAGTTATGTTAGCAGTTACAGTGCAGTAGTAGTATGTTAGCAGTGTAGTAGTGTAGTAGTATGTTAATGGCAGTAGTAGTTGTAGTTAGTAACAGCGTGTAGTTATGTTAGTAGCAGTTGTTAGCAGCAGTAGTCATGTTAGTAGCAGTAGTAGTTAGTAGTAATGTTAGTAGCAGTTAGTTAGGCAGGCAGTGTAGTAGTCAGTGTTAGTAGTGCTAGCAGTTTGTAGTAGTTAGTAGTTAGTAGTAGTTGTAGTAGTCATGTTAGTAACAGTAGTAGTTCAGTTAGTAGCAGTTAGCAGGATTATGTTAGTTGTAGTAGTAGTTAGTGTTAGTAGCAGTAGTAGTAGTTATGTGTAGTAGTAGCAGTAGTAGTAGTCATAGTTAGTAGCAGTAATAGTTAGTAGTAGCAGTAGTAGTAGTAGTTATGTTAGTAGTAGCTTGTAGTAGTGTAGTAGTCAGTAGTAGTAGTAGTCAGTGTTAGCATAGTAGTCATAGTATTAACAGCAGTAGTAGTTTTGTGTTTTCTGTCCGAAGGGGAGATCGGGTGTCTGCGAGCTGAGCTGGAGAGAACAACGAGAGGAGGAGATGAGAGGGAGGAGAGAGAAAGGAGCGAGCAGGAGAGGGAGGTACTGAGGAAGGAGACGGAGAGGCTGACACAGGAGGTGGAGGAGCTGAGGAGGAGGAGGAGTGATGAGGAAGAGGAGAGGAGGAAGGAGTGGGAGGCCTGGCAGAGAGAGAGGGAGGCTCTGAGCGAGGAGCTGGGGACGAGAGACGGAGAGGTGGAGGCGCTGAGGAGGCGCATTGAGGGACTGACAGAGGAGGAGGAGGAGAGACAAAGAGAGGCAGAGAGGCTGAGGCAGGAGGTGATGGAGAGGGAGGCACAAATCAGCCACATGATGGAGAGAATACAGCAGGAGGAGGGAGAGAGGGAGAGACTGGAGGAGGAGGTGAAAAGGAAGGAGGTCAGGTTCAGAGAGGAGGAGGTTAAAAGGGAGGGGGAGATCGAGGCGCTCTGTGATCGGTTGGAGAGATTAGAAAAAGAGAAGGAGGAGAAGGAGGAGGAACTGAGGGTTGAAGCAGAGGAGGCAGAGAGATTGAGGAGGAGGGTGGAGGAGAGGGAGGAGGAGATTAGCAGACTGAGAAAGGAAACCTCCAAACTAGAGGAGGACAGAGAGAGGGAGAGGATAGGGACGGAGAGGCTGCGTGAAGAAGAGGAGGAGAAGAGGAGGAGGAGGGAGGAAGAGGTGGAGCGACTGAGTGGTGAAGTGAGGAGAGCAGAGGGGGAGGTGGAGAGGCTGACAGTAAGGATGAAGGAGGTGGAGAGGGGGAGAGAGGAGGAGAGGAGACAGAGGGAGAGACTACAGGATGAAAAGGAGGAGGTGGAGGGAGGACTGTTGGAGAAGGTGGGGGAGGTGGAGCTGCTGAGGGTGAGGCTGAATGTGGCCAAGGAGGAGTGTGAGGAGATGAAGGAGGAGGTGGAGCGGAAGGAGCACAGTCTGGAGCGACAGATGAGCGCAGTGAGGGAGAGGGAGGAGGAGGTGGAGGAGCTGAAGGAGCGACTGAGGCGGGCAGAGGAGCGGGAGGAGGAAGGAGCAAGGGACCATCAGGAGGTTAACAACAAAATGAGGCAGAAGGAGGTGAGGGAGGAGCAGCTGGAGGCGTTGTTGAAAGAAACCCGGGCACTCTTGGAGAAAGAGAGGAGGGAGGGAGGAGAAAAAGACAACATGATCTCCTTCCAGGCCAGGGAGCTGCAGGAGTCTCAGATTGAGAGGGAGGTGGCAAGGAGGAAAACCAGAGAGAAGGAGGAGGTGTGTGACAGGCTGGAGGAGGAGGTGAAGGAGTGGAGGGAGAAGACAGAGCAGAGCACGAGGGAGGTAACAAAGCTCAACCATGTCCTGAAGGAGCAGGAGGAGGAGGTACAGCAGCTGAAAGCCATGCTGGAAGAGAGGGAGGAGGAGGGGAGGGAGAAGGAGACACTGAGGAGGACAGAGGTGGAGAGGAGGAGGAGGCTGGATATCAAGTTGATTGAGGTAGAAAAGGAGAAGACAAAGCTGGAGGAGAAAGTGAGGGAAGTGGAGGAGGAGAGAGAGGAGGAGAGGGAGGAACTCAGGAGAGTCAGGGAGGAGAGGAGGAGGTGGGAGGAGAGGTGGGAAGAGATAGAAAAGGAGGTGCAGGAGCAAAGAGTGGAGCTGAGGAGGACAGAGGAGGAGAAGAGAAGGCTAGAAAACAAACTAGAGGAGGTAGAAGAGAGAAGGAAGGGAGAGGAGGAGGTGCTGAGGAGGGTGAGAGAGGAGAAGAAGAAGCTGCAGGATGAACTGAATGAGAAAGAGAGAGACATGGAGGCACAGAGGGAGCAGCTGAGGAGTAAAGAGCAGGAGAGGAGGAGGCTGGAGGATGAACTGAGGGAGGTGAAAGAGGAGAGTGGGAGAGAGGAGGAGGCTGAGAGGGGTCAGCTCCTGGTGGAGGAGAGAGGGAAGTCCAGAGTGAGAGAACTGGAGGAGGAGAAGACAGGACTGTCAGAGGAGCTGAGGAGGAGGGAGAGGGAGGTGACGGCTCTCAGAGAGGAGGTGCAGAAAGAGCAGAGGAGGATGGAGGAGGCGCAGGAGGAGCTGAGAGGAGTGCAGCAGCATATGGAGGTGATGGCGACAGAGCTGAACTCCCTGCAGACTCAGGTACGCTCACACCACAGTACACAGTAATACTACAGTAATACTGCAATAATACTACAGTAATACTACAATAATACTACAACAATACTACAGTAATACTACAACAATACTACAATAATACTACAGTAATACTACAACAATACTACAATAATACTACAACAATACTACAGTATAAATATTTGTGTGTAGCAGTGTGTGTATTAGTGTGTGTATGCTCTGTGTGTGTTTCAGGTGTGTGATCTGAGTCAGAGCAGGGAGCGAGCGCGGCAGGAGGTGAAGGAGAAAGAGGAGGAGACGCAGCAGATGAAGGAGGGTCTGAACTCTGCACTGGAGGAGATGACCAAGCTGAAGTTCCTCCTGCAGGTACGGCGCCTCCTGCTGGCCTGGAGCCTCCTCACTGAAACATTTATGTCTTTATTTAAACTCCATCAGCAGTTTGTCCGACAAACAAACTCTTCAGGTTTCAGAATAATCAGCAGCGGTAGAAAGTGTTTCCACCAGAGGGCGTTCTCGCTCCAACACTGTCATCACTACATGAGTGTGACGGTTCATGTGTCTGCTATTTAAAATCATTAAACACTGACAGGTAGCAACCTGACACCTGAGCACAGGCGAGAGGTCACATGACTGGCTGATTATATTTATGATAATAATAAATAATAATATATGTAGTGAAGTACAAAGTACAATATTTCCTTCCAAGATGTGGTGGAGTAGAAGTGTAAAGTTTTAGAAAATACAAATGCCTCAGAATTGTACCCAAGTACTTGACTAAATGTATTTAGTTACTTTCCAGGTCCAACACAGACCACCAAAATCCAATGTGTACATTTTTAATAAAAAACAGAAACAGCTGACATGAATCAGATCTGTGTTCCTCAGAGAGCCTCAGACCTGACAGACCCACGCTAACTGTTTCCATTTGTTTCCAGTCTTTATGCTAAGCTAAGCTAATCACACCCTGACTGACTCAGTGTTCTTTAAACGTCTTTTTTCACTGTTCAGGAGAGCCACGCAGAGGGGGAGCGTCTGAGGAGCGCCCTGAAGGAGAAGAAGGACGAGATGGACCGGTTTAAAGAGGAGAACCTGCAGGCCATCAGGGAGGAGGTCCTACAAGAGAAGCAGGAGGTGCTGCGAGAGAAGGAGGAGCTGGAGAGGGAGAGAGGGGAGGTGGAGGAGCTGAGAGCCAGAGCCAAGGCCCTGGAGAGGAGGAAGAAGGAGGTGATGGAGGAGCTGGAGGAGGCTCTGCAGGTGAAAGGGAAGGCAGAGGAGAAGAGGAGGGAGGTGGAGGAGCGGTGGAGGAGCAGAGTGGAGAAGATGGAGGAGGAGCAGGAGGTGAAGCTGAAAGATCTGTTGAGAGAAATCCAGATGCTGAAGCAGAGAGAGGAGGAGAAGGAGAGGGAGTGGAGGTCCAGGGTGGAGGAGGTGAGGTGGGAGGTGGAGGAGAGTCGGGTGGAGCTGAGCCGGGTCACCGAGGCCATGAAGGAGGGGGAGAAAACACTCACCTCCTCACTGGGGAGGGAGGAGACAGACAGACAGAGGAGGAGGAGGAGGAGAAGGAGGAGAGACCAGGAGACAGATGACACAGAGACAGGAGGAAGAGGAGGAGGAGAGCAGGAGGTCTTTCTCTCTTTTTCTACAAAGTTCAATAGAAAATACTGAAGAAGGCCTTGTTGGGGAGAATTCATGAAATTTAAATGTTTAATGTGATTTCAGCAGCAAGAGGAGCAGCAGGAGAAGACCTCCTCCCTGCTGAAGGAGAATGAGGAGATGAGGAAGCTGCTGAAGCAGAAAGAGGCTGAGGTAACCCGAGCAGAGTCTGGACTTCCTGTCATTTTAACAGTGTTTGAGTCGACTCTTTGCTCCGTCGGTAAACTTTAATGAATCTCTTTACAGCGACACTCAGCTGACAGACATGCTGGGTGTGAAAGTGACTTCCTGTTTGTGGTTCACAGTAAAACGTCTTGATGAGGAGGAGTGTCGATGAGCTTAAGTTTGGCTTTAAGGAAACAAAATCTTCAAACATCAAACCATCGACCTGTAATCTGGATACTTTAGTGATCAAAGGAAGAGCTGCACTGGTCGTTTGTTTGCAGTGAAATAACGTGTGCTGATGAAGGTGTGAGGATGTTCATGGTGTTTTTCTTGCTGTGTGAAGGTGTACAGTCTTACTCAGAGGACGGACGAGCTGGAGAGAGACAGGGCTCGAGTCCGATTGG